>APFE030975649.1:186003-205498 GCA_000404065.3 Pinus taeda | reverse complement strand
GCTCACTTGAAAGATAAACTCACGGACAACATTTCTCGGGAGGTTTTGTTAATTGATTCAATAATTTATTGCGTCTAAAATCGAATAGAAGATAAAGCCCTCAATTTTTAATAAAACTAATTTCCCCGAGTTTTATTTTCTACATTTTTATTTGACCAATCATCTTCTAAATGAAAATACATTCATCAATGATATCTTTAGACAATTAAATCATCACAGACATCAATAGAAAGATGAAATTTCCTCTTCAATTATTTATTTAATTTATTTTGATTAGATATTTTTTAAATCCACATTTGGCATTTTGATTTTATTTTTGCAGTTTAATTTTGTTTTTATTCGATTTTGCAAAAAAACAGTTGAAGAGATGAAGAGAAAAAAAACTCAATCAATGAGAAGTCTCTAGCAATACATGAATCAAATTTTAAGCCAATAAAAATTGATTAAACAAATTTCTTCTTTAACAAACTTTCCTATTTTGAATTCCTTTGTAAATATTATAAACAACACATTGTAGAATGTAACAATGCCATCTCTCCTCTGCAATTTAGGAGTTCCAAAATAACTCTTTTAATATGGATTTAGAGTTATAGGTGGGAGAAGTGAAAATCTCAGATCTGGGGATTATTGAGGATTTCTCTTTTGCATTCTGAATTATGTGTGGTGGGTAGAGTTTGCACTTCTGCATCTCTTGTTGTAACAACAAAAATTCAAGCAATGTAAAGGAATGTTGGAGACCAAAGCCAGAGAAATGGATTCAATAAATTGGTATTTTTAATACTATTGTTTTAAATACTAGTTTCATTTTATGATGGCAGGAATATGTCATTTTATTGATATTTGTGCACTTGTGTTGGTATGATTAATTTGTCTCAATCATATGTTATTATTTATCTATGATTTTATGGGTTGAATTCTAATTTCTGAGTAACTATTTACTCAGAAATCTCTCTTTTAATATTAGTTTAACAAATAGTAATATGTTGTGAACGTATTCCTCATATTATTGTTTAATTATTCAAATTACTAATTAAGCAATCAATATCAATTTTTAGAACTTCTTCCTAAATTTTGTTGGTTGATTATTTCAGTCAAGAGGTCTCTTAATAGAATGTGACTTGGTATTTATAATGTTAGTTAATTGAACTACTTCGTTAGCTTGATATTCATGATAAGCCAGACATATTGAAATCCCAATAATTTAAATATCTTTCTCTTAGTTGGGTTAGATCTATATTTGCCTAATTCAGATAGGACTAGGATTTATTTCCTTTTGCTTGCATTTTAGAATAATCTGCATATAGGTAATTGTACATTCTTATAAGTCCTCTTCCCAAACTGGAAAACTTTAGTTGTGGCTTGGTTGAGCCCCATATCGGCTTAGGGATTACTCTCTTTCTTAAAGAACAAGAGCGTTGACCTGCTGTCTCTTCTCCATTGGTTGATGAAAGTCATATTTTGAGTCATTTGGAGATTGAGAGAAGGTAGCTGGACCTAGTAGAACCAGTCAGAACCACCATTCCAAATAGAAAAGGAAATGCTTTAAGGTCCAGACTCAGCGATCATCCCCCATGTTGTCACAGTGAATTTCAAAGCTTCAACACATCCTTAGAAATTGTGATTCCAACACTTCCAATTTCATCCCGACAAAGAGTGAACTTGGTCAAGTAATTTAGAATTGAGTTGTCCACCTCCATCTTAAGTTTTCAAAGTTTATCTTTCAGTGCCAAATTCCTTTGGTCACTGTATTTCTGGAAAAGGTCGTTAAATGCTTTCCACATAGCATACAGAGTTTCCTTCCCATGGAGACCCAAGACAATGTGCTCTCAAACTTCATCAAGGATTATCCATCTCACCCTTGCAACACACTTTTTTCCACTGAGCCAAATTCTGAGCATCTGATGTTTGTGGCTTAGGAATGAACTAATCAATGAATTCCTTTAAGCCATTGTCTTCCAACATCACCTCCAACATGTCCTTCTAGCCTATATAACTCGAGATGCCATCGAATGCATACTCGAGCCACAAATCATGCAATGCCATCTGTCGATCTTAGAGTATGTATTGCAAACTTGAAATTTCACCTATAACCCAAAACTCAAAAAATTTGAAATCTCCTTTAGTATATTGAATTCAACTTCAAAACCATATAGAATTTCCTATAGATTCACAAGCTCATGTAATATACTAAAACAAAAGACAATAATCAACTTCTACTTTCAACTAGAAAACAATAGATCGATGAAAACGATAATGGAAAGACGAAGACAAATGAATGGAACATAAAACAATAAGTATCTAGGGAAGGCCACAACTCAAAACCCAATATCTATATTGCATTAAATCAGAAATCCAAGATCATAATACAATTCTTGTTCTCACAAGAGCAATGCCAACACTGATTGAAATCAATTTGTAGCTCACAAGAAAACTCTTGGGTGACACTTAGCAAATTATCCTGCTCTCCAAGCCCCTATTTCCTTGTGCAATTCCTATGGTTGATTAGCTCATATTAGTGAGAAACCAATGCATCCAAAATTGTGCAATCCATTTTACGTTTAGTTCCTGATTGCATGCAACATCTATACAACTGATAAAATTATACAAATGATAGTACATTGTTCCTTCACTCTAGTCTCAACTGGGTCCTTCTCATAATCAACATGCATGTGCTTCTGATGAGGGAGTCTTCAGTTACCTAGAGTGACACTTATGGATGCACTAGTGCACTAGCTGACTGTTAACTCTCTATTAGTTCCACAAATAGCTTGGAACTAGTTTAACTGAACATAACTCAGTAAAATGAGATATCTAATTACAACTCACAATTAAACACATCTTGGACCCCTATAATATAGGGAGAACATATACATGACTTCAAAAAGACTTCCAAATCAAAATTCCTAAGCTAATTAAGTTAATTAAACTTAATTAACTATTTACAAGTTGCTATGATAATAGAATACGTTTTTATTCAAGGACAAATTAAACTGGAATTTCTAGATTCTATTTTTAACATTTCATATTGTTATTTTCAACAATGCTTATAAAACATGGATCTATCCTTGCTCAACATTTCTGAAAACACAATTTTAGTATCCATGGAGAAGTGGAGAAGACATATTTTATGTTTTATCTCTTGAACACATTATTTCGTGCAAGGGAGAGAGGGTTTGAGCAATGATATGGTACATGTTTTTTGCCTCTTAATTTTGATTTTCTAGATCTAAATAGGGCTTCCCTCCACCCAAGGGAGCCAAGACTAAGAAAACATGTGATGAATGTTTGGATGTTGGATCCATAAAGGGATGAATCTAAAAGGGATTAGGCCATAATAAAGTAGAGGGGACAAGTGGATCTGATAGGTTGATGATTAGAACCATTCCGGGGAAGGATAATAGATTTGGGGGAGATATTAAAGAACATAAAGATCAGATATATGACGAGGTGGTCTAGTCTGATAACTAAATGATTCATGCCCATAGTTTTATTATTCTAGGTATATTTAAAGTCAGAAGGTTTAATGTCCATTAGTTTAGAGTGGACAATAAAATTCTCCATTTCTTTTCGAAAGGGTCTGTAATAGGAGAGCCCCCTTTCTATTCCCACTTGTGAAATTTTGTATTGAAATACGCCAGAAATACCTTAAACTCCCCAAACTCAAAGTTGCCAAGGCCTTGAAGAGAGGTTGAACAATCTTTATTTTCATGAAATCAAATAGACATATAGACATTAATGAAAAAACATAAATGATTTGAGACAAGATCAAGAAAATATGTAGCAAGAAAATGAACATTTTGCAGAGAATTCAAAATCTAAACTTAATTCAAATCCCATAACATGTAGAGCCCTCTAGATGCATCTCTAGTGTTGACTAAGATAATGTTGCTAATTTTCCACAACTAGTGTTGGTGAACTATGATATCCTATTCCTCCAACTTCTCTATTGCAATAGATAAATTGGGGGTATCTCTTTTCTAATTAGAGATTTAACATTTGATCATGTTTTTTTAGACCCCAAACCCTTACAGTTCTAGGAGAGGAAAGGCATTTTTTATTCTTTAGATCAGATGACCCCTTATGTGAGATAGTTCCATAGCTTATTTTAGTTCACCTGCCCCCCATATCTCTCATGTGAATGTTTTTGGGAATGGATTGATGGTGAATTTATTTCTCCTTCTTTGTTTGCTCTATTCCAATTTCTTTGTTTGAATTCCTACTTGAGCGACATGTTCGACAATCCTTCTCTATAACATTTTCTTCTTTAGATTCCTCGTCAACGAATCTTCAAAACATGGCTCTAGTAGTACCTTCTTATGACAAAAGGAAATATTATTCTTCTTATAAGGAATCATTTTACAAGGCTTCAGGTTCTTCACTGAATTTTGTTTCAATCACCTACTCTACAGGAACTAGGTGAGCAAAAGGATTAGAGGGTTGATATGTGACAATAGAGCCTTGATGGGGAATCTCCCCTTCTTCTACTTTAGTGTTTAGGCCATCAAATCTATTGTTATATCCTCCAAGGTTGGTTGATTCGCCTGTCCCTTCTCCACTAGCATTATATTTACTTTTCGGAGAGTTGGGTCTAGATCACTTTTTGTGAGGTTACTCGATCTATTGATTTGCAAGAGGTTGATGCTTGTGAGTTCCTTTCTTCCTTTTTGCTTGCTACCAAAAGTCTACAAATTCCCCTTACTTTTCCTGATCTTTTGGATTTTGGGAATAATTTCGGATGAAGTATCTATAGTCATGACTGATTTTATATTTGAATGAGAGTTTATCATAATCCATCTCTTGGATATGAGACCAACTATCAAACAATGGGTTTATTGCAGTTGCTAACACTGTTACGAGATCCATGTCACTTCATATTCGAGCACAAGAGATGAGACCATCTCAGTGTTCGTAATAGTCAACAAATTTTCCATGATCATTACCAATCCTCCTGAAGATAGCATTATACCAACAATACAATTGAAGGAAGGGAAAATTCACCTAAATAAGAACCATGGAAATGACATCATATTTAGGGTTGAAATTAGGGATCTAGTGATCTAGCTGTAACCCCTGTGCATCCATGAAATATGGGCGACCATTTAAGATTAGATCACAATCATATTTATTCTAAATGAAAAAAGTGAAGAAGACCTTGCTATTGAAAGAAAATGTATTTTCACCCTTGATCAAGGGTTTCGAATTATTTGCCACCCATTGGTGGAAAATTTTAAGGGATGGCCATAGAACCCTAGATTGTCCCATTAAACCCTAATCTTCCAGTTGAAGAGCACACAACATGGCTTGAGGAGCACAATCCTCTACCTTCGGGATTTCATCCAATTTCTTAAGAAACCAAGAAGATGAGGCTTTTTGGAACTTGGGTCCATTAGAAACAAGATAGTTCTGTAATCTCCAGATTGATCCTAGAAGGGGAAGTCATACTAGCCATGAATGACCACTAGGCCTGAGAAAGGCACCATAGAGTAGATAATCATAGGCCTACCAAGCCAACATCAAAGCCTCTAATTAAGAGGATCTCGTAGATGCATTAAAATGGTAAAAGGAGGGATAAAAAGGGCTACCAAGAAGCAAGGACACAAATTTGTTGAGCCTAGGGGCACAATACAGGGTGAATTAGGAATGCTCAGGGTCACATTATAGTGTATTAGAAGATTCTATGCTATGGAATATTTGAACTTAAATTTTCCTCATTTTAAGTAACGAAACAAAACTTAATTAAACACTATAAATATGAACTTACTTAGAATACTTTTTATTTGTTACAATAAATTTGAATATTCAAATTTTATGGTAGCTTTAGGGTAGAATTTAAGTCTCGGTAATAAATAATTACACCATGAAATGTTTTGGATAAATTTTAAGAGAAATTAAGAATGAGAATCAAAGAGGAATTAAGAGTAAAAACTAATTATCAATTTTAAGAAAATTAATTAAAAATGGAAATAAATATTATTGTATAAAATTATATATGAAATAATATATCACACTTGAACACATAGATAAATCATATTTCCATTCAACATTGAAATTTTCTCCGCATATGTTTAACAATAAAAAAATATGAAATATTTATATTTAAAAACAATATTTAAAACAACATAAAAATATAATATATCACCTTGTGATCGATAAATAAATAATATATCACACTTGTGATCGACAAATAATTTTTCCATTCAGTATTAGATTTTTCATAACATATGCCCAAGCTAACCAAAAAGGTAATATATCACACTTTGAGATAGATAAATCATCTTTCCATTCGGTATTAGATTTTTCATAACATAGGTTCAACCTAAGGAGAGGAAAAAGAAAAAAAGAGAAATATTGAATACTTATATTTTAAAACCATATTTAAAATGACATGCGAGAGCTTTTATTTTGAAAACAAGAACACATTTAGTGGGAAAATAAACACCAACCAAGTTACTTTCCTAACATTTTTTCATAAAGATTTTTCAATGAAGTTACTTCATTCACGGCTTTTTTAGTATTTTCCAATGAAGTAACTTCTTCATTCACGTTTTTTTCTAGATTTTTAGGTAAATTAAAATGGGGAAAACCAAAATTATAATTCATATATATATAATGAAGTTTAACATGCTACAAGATAATATGGGTTTTAAATAAAAGAAAGTTAAAAGTTATTTAGTTGACATCACAAAATAATAATAAATATTTTTTTGTTAATGTAAGAGTCGTGCTTTCTATTCCAAATAATCAAAAGGAGAAATTTACATATAATACAAACAACCAAAGCCTAAAACATTTAGCTTAAGGTTTTACTTCTTAACTCGAAGGTTGAAGTAACTAGAGACCCTTACAACAGAGCAAAAGTAACCTGGATCCGAAAAAAAACCCCCTAGCTAAATAGAATTTTAGTTCCACAGAGAAAAAGAAAGCAAAGTGTGAGTGACCCGCCCGGACACCTTTCAAGAGCCGGACCCACCAACATGCATGTTGTATCATGGTCATTGATTATCCTCGCCAGATCCAACAGTGGAGGATCATATCGTATGAACAATCAGCTCAGAGAATAACTACTCGATGAGGGCGGTATTCTCTCTCCTACCTTGGCCATGTGTAGAGTGGTGAGTGGAATCGCACTCAACTCAGAGAAACCACACGATAAACTGTAAACCACCCCACCGATGGTATTTACACCACGGGTAGTAATGCAGAGGGTTTCATGTCAGCTAAGAAAGCTGAGTCTCTAGTCCTTCACATCAGCCCTACTCCTCTTTTGCCTGACCCCAATGAAGAAGGAAATATTCTTACCACCCTTGATATTCATCGTCCGAGCTTCCGAGAACTGTTGTCTACCAAGAAACTTCCACCTAAGACCCCTGTGATCGTGCTTTCTTGGGGTGAGAAGGCTGGAAGAGACATGTATCCCCATTGCAAAATCACCTTTGAAACACCGCTTCATATTCGACCCAGCTTCTGCGGCTAATGACCAACTCTGTTTCAATATAGTGTTTAGTCCCCATTTGCCTGATTGAGACAATTCTCCCTCAAACTACCCTGTGGCATCTCTTGCCATCTAAACTTGACACTGATTTTGGTGCAGAGAACCCCTTTATTAGCTAGAATGTCAGCCAATTTATTGGTTGTTCTTCGCACATGAGTGAAACTTACAATTCTCAAGTGCAGAAGGTGGAACTAAATCCTTTGAAAGACCTGAAGCATCCTTTGGTGTCTTGAGACCTTTTTCGGCACCAAACCACAATAGATTATCTTGACCGCACATATGATTAGCTCAGAGTCAGCTTCAATTATGATGTTCTGAAGATTATCCTACTTTAGGATTTATAAACCTTCTTCTAGTGCTATTAGCTCTGCCATATTGTTTGTGGCTCTTCCCAAATGGTAATGATAAATAAAATGGATGAATCCATTTTCATCCCTTAACACCCCACCATAACCAACAACACCCAAATTGCCTTTTGAGGCTCCATCTATGCTGAATTTCATAAAACTCTGAGGGGGAGGATGCCAAAAGTCTTTCTCAGTGCTCAATTTCTTTAGCTTCATGTCCATGCCCTGAGGAATAATCCCCTGCATACCCAACTGAAGAAGTATATGCATATCAGCTTCTGAAGGGGGATTTTTTGGGTAAGCTTGCATTAAAGTTCCCACTGTCTCCTTGATTTGACTTAAGATCTAAGCGATGATGCTCTGGTATGAACTTTTTTATTTTTGAAGATTTTGTTGTTCCTTTCTTTCCATACATTCCATATTATGAAGCTTGGAGTTAAGGGCCAAGCTTTGCTGATTATTTCATTATCAAATGCGTTTCCTCTCCAGTTATTAAGGCTATTTGTGATGCTCCCTCTGTCCCTGTCTGTCTTTCTGAAAATTAAGGCAAAAGCATCGCACAAGTTGGAGGTGAATATGCAGGTATTGAGTAGGTGCTCCATTGTTTCCTCTTGAGACTCACAAAGCTGACATCTAGATGGTCCCAGAACACCCCTCTTCCGAATGTTCTCCCAGGTAAGACGTTTCTTATGATTTAGCAGCCACATGAAAAGTTTGGTTTTCATCCATCCTTGGTGCCTCCATAGGTTTTGCCAAATCCTATTTGGTTCATTAGAATCAAGCTCCAGGATTAAGTGCTTTGCCTCCTTAAGATTAAAGGAGCCTTCATTATTATTGCCCCATCTAAGTTGGTCATGATCCTCTAATACCAGTGTTTTCCTTTGGTCCAACATTGTTAGAAGTGCATCATCTTTTGCTCTCAAGGGGCTGTCATCCCTGTATTCCATATTCTTCCAGGTACGCCATTTTCCTTCACTATTTGTCTGATCCCAAAATTCCTTTACCCTAAGTAGCCCTTTGGTGTCAGCGTCATTCTTGAGATCCACAAATTCCTCTCTTAGTAGTATAGGCTCTTGTTGCCATTTATCCTCCCAAAACAATGCTAGATCTCCTGCTCTAATTTCCCAGAAACTATTTTTTTGAGCTATGCTTCTACTCTCCCACACTTTATTCCAGATGTAGGAGTCATTTATGATGCCAGACATCCTAATGAGGTCACTGTTTTGCTAATTTCTAGCGTATTTCTTTTTCCAAATACGGTCCCACTAAACCTCTGGATATTTTACCCATCTCCATCATAATTTTTCCCCTAAAAATTTTTTTAGCACTTCTGGATCATCCATACCAAGACCTCTGTGGATTTTAGGTTTACAAATAGTATCCCAAGCTACCAAGGCCCATTTCTTTTTCTCCTCCACCTTACCCCAATGAAAGTCTCTCTGAATGATTCTAAATTGATGCAAGACTCCTTTTGGAGCTGGAAGGGCTCAAAGCATGAACATGGAGATTGATTGAAGGACAGCTTTTGTAAGCACCAGTCGGTCTGCCAAGTTCAAAGATCTAATTGTCCATTTCCGGGTCTTGTCCTACATCTTGTTAATCACCGGCTCCCAAATACTCTTATGCAAAGGTTTGTCAGTTAGTGAAAGCCCATAATTCTAGAGATATTTTGCGGAATAGCAATATTAGTATTAAAGAAGAAAATATTAGATTTGGAGAGGCTTACCTCTGTACCCGCTGCCATAGCAAATTCACTCACGATTTGTTTATAAGTTGGTGCCTATTTTACTGTGGGATGTCGTGAAGCATGGTGAAACCTACAAATTGCTAATGGGTCAAAACCTGTCCAATCTCGAAGAGTATGAGACCTTGGGTAGTACCCACTTCTTTAGCATGCTTGATAGTTCGACCAAGTCCTTCCATCATGAGGATGAAGAGAAAGGGGGAGATAGGATCTCCATGCTTGAGGCCTCTTGAAGGTTTATAAGTCTTAGATGTAGAACCATTAACCAGAATTGAAAAACTAGACAAAGTCACAAGGGCCATAAACCACCTTACCCAATTTTGGTCAAATCCAAAGGCTAGAAGGACCTTCCTAATGTAGGTCCAATTCAACTTGTAATAAGCTTTGGCTAGGTCCCATTGCATAATCATTCCCACCTTCCTAATACTTAACAATGAATGAATGACCTCATGGACTTGGATGATGCTATTGAGAATTTGCTTGCCCTCCACATAACCTGTTTGCTCCTCAGAAACCAGAGTGGGAAGAAGGGGTTTGAGTCTATTGGCAATTACTTTGGATATTATCTTGTACACCACATTGCACAAAGCTATGGGTCTGAATCTGTCTGGAGTTAGAGCATTGTCTTGTTTTGGGATCAGAGAGATGAAGAATGTATTGAGCACCTTCAGAATGGTTCTACTCATCCTAGAGTCCTCCACGACATTCAGAATATCTTGCTTGACAATGTTCCAGTAAGCTTTAAAGAAATCAACATTGAAACCATTAGGGCCAGGCGCTTTTCCATTTTCATTACTTTGATAACCTCACTAACCTCCTCTTCATTCACCAGCCTATTGAGATTGTAATTATCCTCCCTTGTTACTAGCTTAGGAATGTGCTTAGTGAAGTCCCTAATAAAATGAGCTCTATCTAAGATGGTCTCCTCTGCGATACTTCGAAAGTGATGAACCAACTCAGCTTCTATGTCTTCATGGGTATTGAGTAATTGACCTTTGGAGTCCTTAATTGTTGAGATCCTATTATGCGACCTGTTCTCCATTATGGATCTACGGAAAAACCTTGTGTTTCTCTCCCCTTCTTTTAGCCATTGAACTCGTGATTTTTGTCTCCAAAATATCTCCTCTTTCTTACATATGTTCTCCTTGTACTGATGAAGCTTGGTGGCTTGATCGTTCATTGCCCTATGAAAGCCATCCGTGATAAAGGCGTGATTGAGTTGCTGCATTTTACCTTTGACAACTTTTTTCACTTCAAAAATATTTCCAAACTCATTCTTGTTCTAGTCTTTGAGTCTGATCTTGATATGTTTCATTCATTTGTGTAGTAGATACATTCTCATACCCTGAATCTGTAGATCCTCTGTCCACCATTTTTTAATGTTGCTGATAAAATCTGGGTGGGTGAGCCAGATATTCTCAAATCTAAAAGGTTTGTTCTTGGGGGTGCCAATGCCATGAAACTCAAGTTGGACAAGCTAATGGTCCAAGCTATTGAAGGGGAGAATTATCACTATCATATCCATGCTTGTGAGCATGAGGTCCTCTGAGATAAGGAATATGTCTAACTTTGAGGCTACTTGAGACTGTGCTCCTCCCTTATTGTTCCATGTAAAGAGGCCATTACTTGTATCTATGTCAACTAGCTTCATGTTGTCTAGAAAATTCTAAAATTCTATAGAGTCCTTGCTTAAAGTTTTGGTCCCACCTTTTTTTTCCATAAGGGATTTGATCATGTTAAAGTCCCTGCCCATTATCCATGGTATTCCTGCATGTCTATCTCTTAGTTCCACACGGGAATCTAGAAGCTTGAGTTTATCATCAGGTCTTTGAGGGCCATACACATTTGTAATTAAATACATCTCCCAGTCTCCCACGGGCTAAATAACCACTGAGAAATAATTCCTTGATGCCTCAGCATCTATTATGCCAATCTTTTGGGGGTTCCAAAGAGTAAAGATACCTCCTGCTATTTTGTCTACTTTGACTTCTAGAAACTCATATTTATTAAGCCATTTATTGTGCATTTTCTTTATTTTTTGAATGGAACATTTAGTTTCCTGGATAAATATCATGTTCGGAGCTTCTTGTTTCATTCTATTGTTGAGTATCCTTTGTTTCCTTTTACTTCCTAGACCTCTTATATTCCAAGATGTTAACTTCATTATGAAATATTTGTAAAAGAATAGCTGGTTAGATCTTTCATCTTACCTGAATCTATCATTAGTTTTCCACATTCCATCAATAACTCATTCAATTTTTTTCTGCCCATTTTACTTCTTGGATTCCTGGGAGCTAGTCCTCGTGTGGTTTTCATAATTTTCACCCCTTCGTTGCCCTGCCTTTGAGTGTGTCTTTGTCCTTCCAGCTCATCAGTCTGAGTTCTCCATAGGAACAACTGTTGCACTCTATTAAAATCTTCTTAAGGTAATGAGTCCACCCCTCCCATGGTCCCCTGTTTCAATAATCCTTCCAAATCTAGGTGTTCCCTATCAAGAATATCATGCAGTTCATGATCCTACATTTCCATCTCACTTGGGGTCATTTCTTGGTCCATTTCTAGTTCCTCATTGCTCAGTGTAGTCCCTTTCTGTTTATAAGTATCTTGTGTTTTCACACTATTTTCTTCCTTATCTTTATCCCTTGGGCTTCCCTCCATTTCCAGATCTACCTTTGTTGTCTCTTCCTCTTCTTCTAATACTTGGAACTTGTTCGGACTAGCCTGTTGCCCCTTTGTTTGATTTTTCTTTGGCCCCCTTTTACCCCCCATTCCTCAATAACCCATTTTGTGAAAGCTTTCAGTGTCTTTCACTGTGGTAGCTTTACTTTTTGGTCTCTATTTTACTAAGAAGGCAATCTCTAAATAGGTGCCCATGTTCATGGCACCTTCAACATATGAAGGATTATGTTCATAATCCACTGTTTGCACCCATTCTTTATCGAAAACTTCCAGGATGACCTCATCTAGTAGAGCTCTAGAGAGATCCATCTCCACACATATTCGGGCGAAGGAAGTGTATTTTCCCCTTCTGGTTGCCTCAGATGCTTTGAAAAAATGCCCTAATTTATTTCCTATTGTAGATAAAGATTCAATTTGCTGATAATCTAGAGGTAGGGAATAGAGTCTTACCCAGACCGAGACCGAAGTGAAAGTCTCGCGTTCCGGTACAAAACTCATCATCCAAGGCTACATATAAAGGCTTGCAACTGCATAGAAGTAGGGCCCTCCTTCAAACACCCTGTCTTTGTCCTCTATATTTGTGAAGACTATCGTGAAGAAACCTTTTGATCCAAGGTGTAGGTCTATGCCTCCTTTAGGTTTCCAGTGGTATTTAATCCACGCTTGTAACACTTTCTCAGTGGGCCATAATCCCATGAATTTACAAATGATAGAATAGGTCTATATGTGATCCCTATGCGCCTGCAGTGCAAGATCATTTAAAACTACTATGGGTGCGACGTCAACCTTAGGCTTACATGGACCCTTTTGTGTTTTGCTTTATGCTTCCTATTTCTTGTCCTTTTCTTCACTTTCTTTTAATCTGTTGTCCTCCCTTGAATTGGACAAATCTTGTGGCTCGTCAATGTTCCTACTCCCTTCTCCTGAAAGACCTCTAGTTGTCTCCAACGGTTTCTTACCTCAACTTGCTACTGCTTGACTGTAGGAGGGAGTGGAGCTCCCCCCTTTGTGCCCCTACATGGTGTTCAACTCCTGAATATTCTTGAAACCCTATCTCTTACCAGTGCGGTAGATGTCTCCAACAGTTTATTACCTCAACTCGCTACTGCTTGACTGTAGGAAGGAGTGGAGCTCCCCCCTTTGCGCCCCTACATGGTGTTCAACTCCTGAATATTCTTGAAACCCTAGCTCTTACTAGTGCCGAGCCAAACCCCTTTCAAAAAAGCATCTATCCATAACAATAATAAATATCATATTACTTTAAATCTGTCTTAATTTCTGATCTGCCCAATGCTAAAAAAAAAGTCAAATCTCTTTTTATTCCAAAAAATATTTGAATCTCTAATAAATCTATTATTAAGATGAATATAAACTACTTTTTATTTTATTTTTAATGGTAATGTATAATTTCTATAAATAGTACCCCAAGTGGTAAGCTGAGCTATTTTATTTTTATTTTATTATTATTTTTATATAAATTTTATTTAAATAAAATATAAAAAATTACCATTATTTATTTTTAATTAGTTATATAAATTTTACTCAAACAGAATGTTAAACATCGCTTTACAACTTAACATAATCTATGTGTTAGGAAACCACTAATTTTAAAATATTTATTTAAATAGTAAGATCAGTACAACGTACATATCACTCATTTTAGCACAATGAGGACAGCTATTTAAGAATATTTATTAAATAATAAAATAAGTAAAAATATAGTAATGGAGTTGTCTATAATGTGATTTTTTGGAGATTTCGGTGACAGAATCCGACAGAGGAAATCGAAGTTAAATATTGATTTGTTGCAGTTAAAATGGTTTTTTAACTGCATATTTGGATTCAGCACCTTAAAAACCCTTGGGACGCTTTGATTGTGCAGAAACTAGCTATCAAACTTGCCATTCCAATAAATTGTTGCCAGATTTTCACTGGAAAAACCCACTAGAAAGGCTTTCAAAAAGTCTCATTATAGAGATCCCATAGTAATTAGTTATACGAGTTGCCCGTGGATATGCATATCTCTCACAGGATACCGCGTTGGAAACGCCTCGACAGACTGAGAAGAGCCAGTGCAAAACTCAACTCAACTCCGACTCTCTCTCTCCTACTCTGAGTCCAACTCTCGGACTTCAGAAATCTGCATGTTAATCTATCTTGGAAATTTTAGCGCGCTCCGTGTAAAGTCTGCACCACCTACTACAAATAGTGCACCCCACGCAGTGAATATCTGTATTTGTAAGTTTCTCCGCTCGTTTCCATTGTTGTTTCGGCCAAAGATGGGGAGAATTATGGCAGCTAAATTCTTGACTTTGTTCGTGATCTTGAGCGCAGCTATTGCGCCCTCTCATCAGCGTGCTACGCAAGGTGACGCACTGCGCATGTGGAGGAGAAATAGAAGACACAATAGACATAGCCTACAAGCTGCAGAGTGGGGGTTTGATAGCCCCCTGTCAAGCTTTAAGAATGATTCCGATTATTTGACTGAGTCAGAAGATGGCCACCGGCGAGAAGCCGATTATCTCCCCCATGGCCTCCCTGGACAGCCAGAGGGCATCAAATTTAAACAGTACTCAGGGTATGTAACAGTGAACGCCCATGCAGGCAGAGCGCTTTTCTATTATTTTGCGGAGGCCGTTCGAAACCCCTCAGAGCAGCCGCTGGTTCTCTGGCTTAATGGCGGTAAGTGCACTTTAATATTTGTTTTTTCTTTTCTTGCTTTCGGTATTAACTCCATCGCCCAGTTTTGTTCCTCCTCACAAATAGCTATGCGCGCAGGACCTGGATGTTCGTCACTCGGAATTGGAGCATTTGAGGAACTCGGACCTTTTCGCGTAAATCCAGACGGGAAAACGCTCTACTTCAATCCCCAGGGATGGAACCAAGGTTAGCATTGCGCTGCTTGATTCTCAGAGTTATATGTAACCCTGGACTTCGTTTCATCTATGTCTGTGTGGTTGGTTTTTATTAGAACTGTAGACTTATCTTTATTTTATTTATGTATGCGTCGCCGTAGTTTTTTTAGGTTTTATATTTAAATTGTAGGGTAGGAATTAAGGGTGGAATTTACGAGTTGTAATATTTAAAATTTATGAATAGCGATTGAGGATGCAAGCTGGCATATATAAACTTGAGTGATAATAATGTTTTTTTGTTTCAGTAGAATTTATTTATATTTTTTTTTCACAATCTTCACTAATTAGAAAATGATTTTAAAGATCCCAACCCGTCACGATGAGAAACATTGCTCTCAATAATTAAATTTCATTAAATGATTTATAATTTAATTAATTTATAGTTTATAATTTAATTACGATAATTGGAAATAATGATTATTAAATATTGATGACATAAGTCAAATTTATTTACGTTAAATTTGTGTGTTATTAAAAATAATTATTTTCATAGAAATTGGATTTAAATTTTGAATAAATTTTTATTTAAATATAAAATTATAATTTTTTTCCAATTTCAATAATTTTTAAAATAAAATATAAAATCTTTATTATTAATTTTCAATTATTATATTTATAGATTGTAAATTTCTTCTTTTATTATATTTTTTTAAAATACAACTTTTTAAGCAGTATTTAAATTCATCAAACCAAAAACAATTTTTGGGATGTCTTGGATAGAACACTGAAAATTTTGAACACTACAACATTCAACCACAAAATACAAAAAAACACCTCATCATAAAATTACACTAACCTAAATTATATATTTAATAAATTTAAAATTAAAATAATTTTTTAAAATATCTTATTTTTTAATATTTAATATTTAAAAAGATATTTTATATATATTTAATCATGACGAAAAATTAACCTAATAGATTATAAGGTAAACAAAAGTAATGATGTAAATTTAAAAAAGAAAAAAAAATGAATCATAATAAATCACAAAAACACACCCTGAATATATATGAATCATTAAATCATTTATTTATTTGAGAAACATATATTGAACTAAACAGAGTTTTTTGTTTTAATAGAAAAATGGCTTTCGCTCTCGTTAGGGTCCCTAACCACTACGCTGTGAAGTTTGCCGCAATGGTCTTGGGTCCTTCTGTCTTTCGATGCATTGGCGACCAAGGACGACGGGTCCAGAACTACTTAGCGAATAGAACCTTCGTTGTCGTCATGGGTTGGTTTTATCAGTGGGAACTTATTTCGATGGGTGGCACTGTGCTGATATGGGTCTTTATGAAACCAATCAGCGGGACTTTAGGGCTCTTTTTGTATGGTGGACAGCCATAACATTGTAGCCGATACCCTTTTGTCTGATTAGCGTTCTGCGGCTATGGATGTGACTGACTTACAGATGCTGTGGTGGGCGATTCGGGAAGGATGGGCAAGTGTTGTGAGTTTCTTATTGTCTCCACATTTCTATAATTGTTTTAGATTAAAGCTTGGGGTTCCCTAGGTGGGGTTTCATTTGGCGTTGACGGTATATGCAAGTTTTTTACATCTAGTGCCCCCATGCGTGGGGTTCCGTATGCTCTTTGTGGCTGCGTTGAGACCATTCACCTAAAATTTTACTGTGATCGTGCTCCTAGACCACAAGGCTTCCCATGCAGGCTTCGCCCACGGGGCATCGGGTGCAGCTCTGGCGTTTGGGGTGCTTCCCTCCCTTTTTTTATGGGGGAAATGTATTTGCGTCCCTTGCCGGGATCATTAGATCTTTCCCGAGTTTCTGATGGCATCGATCTGGTTGAATTAGCGCTACAAAGGGTAGGTGTTTAGGAGTTGTTTATAATGTGATTTTTTTAGAGATTCTAGATTCCATTTTAACTGCATATTTAGATTCAGCACTCTGGAAAACTCCGGGGACTCTTTATTGTGCAGAAACTAGCTATCAAACTTGCGATTCCAATAATTTACTGCCGCCGAAAAAAGCCACCAGAAAAGCTTTTAAAAAGTCGCTTTAAAGACAACTGTAGTTGTTTATGGCCCTTGGCAGATTAAAAAGTCTCAACATATGGAACCGCGACTTTGCTAGAAAGAGCATGTTGTACCTCAGACCTGCGCAGAGCCTAATACATTCCAGATTTTCATAAAAAACTTACGAGGAAAAACAACTCTACTCTGGATTAATGCCTTAGATTATATTTACACTCTGAAACCGAGTTTAAAGAACAGGTGCAATATTCCAGTTATGTAGAGGCTTTACTAAAAGATGGAAAAAAGTTCAAGCAAATGGTATTTGCAGGAACTTATCCATTAACCTGAATATAGCACTCCAAGATGGGGCTCCAGATTCCAGGGCTACAAATGGATCTTTTTCTTTTTCTTACAAGGAAGCACCCAAGGGAAAAGCTCCACATTCTACTTGTCTACAGGAAAACAACATTGGAGCTCAGATCCAAAATAATCCCGGTCCGTACATTGTTGAACAAATAGTGAATGTTTTTTCCATAGAAGTACATATTATAAAGGAAAACACACTCCTATCTTCCCCAAAACAAAAACTGTTGTCTATAGATTTAACTGGTTCTAGCCCAAACTTGAGGCTCTACAGCAATGGATTTTAACACTTTGGCAGTTGAATTGTGACATTTATTTAGGTTCCAAAAGATTTTTTGTTTTCTAATTTGACACTCAAATAGAATTGGAAAATGTGTCATTGGTTTTGGGGTAAGGTCAAATAGAATTGGAAAATGTGTCATTGCTTTTGGGGTAAGGTCGGCCATTTTATTACTGCATGGTTCTCAAAATATTATGCTATAACTATAGTGGTTTTTACCATGCTACTTTGGGTAAAATCTCTAAATTTTTCTCTTAATTTTTGGCACCCCAAGATTATAAAAGACATTGGAAATACTCTTGGTAAATTCAAAAAAATGGATAATAAAAAGACAATGAAAGATATTTTTTCCTATGTGTTGAGATTGACCTTAGTGAAAGGGGCATATTCTCTTAAAACACTGAGGATATTTATTAGACACAGGTTTTAGGTTATAGAAACGATAATTTATGGTGCTGAATTTCTTTTCAAACCAACCATTTAGAAAACACATGTTCCGAGGTTAAGAAAAACCCAAAAAAAAATAATGGCTGAAAAATAAACAAAAGGGATAGCAGAAGACTGAGTCAAACCTCATCAGCAATCTCTGTAAAACCAACTAGTACAAATAAAAGAGGAAGCTCAGACATACCAGGGTTTACAACAGAGTGGGCTCTTCCCCGGTGAGTTACTTTCGAACAAAATATAACAAATTCTGGATATGTCATGGTTTTAGAACAACGAAATGTTGAGATACACATGGAGGAAGGTCTTGGGTTTACAAAACGTGTCCATATGCAGAAAGGTCAGACTCAGAAAAATAACATCATCTAGATATGTTAGACGGTACTTTAGCTTTGGTCCCAGTTGGATCTGACTTGGGTCTCGCAGTAGGTCCATAAAAGCAACAAATAAGTTCTACTAGATTTTCTGTAAAACTTAATTTTTTATTTTGTGTTATTAGACCATCGTTATGTATGCTTTATGCATTTTTATTTTTTTTCCACGAAACAAAGGAGAAAAAGGAGAAAATTACTTTTACTCGAAAATTAGTTTTGCTTGATCCTCCGTAAAATTTAATTTTTTTAATCCGTACATGTTTCATTAATTTTTTTATTTGTACATGTCTTATTTTGTTTGTGCCATTAGACCATTGTTGTGTATGATTTATGTATTTTTATTTTTTTCCTCATGTGGGATTGGTAAATCTAAGGGAATCTATCTCAGGTGTATGGTAAAATGTATTTGGACTTGAGTTTATAAACTAAAGTAAAAGTTTTTTTTGGAGGAGAAAAAATAATTTATTTATTTGTAATAGAAATGAAAGATTTGTATTTGTATGCAAGTTTAAGTTTGAATTACAACAAATATATCAAGGAGTACATAGCTATATCTTCCAAAAATATGTGTAAATCCTCTTATCCAACAAAATTACAATTTTATTGAGAGAAACTCCAAATTGGATAACAGAAAACAGGGTTTAGTAAGTATATGTTTTACAAAACTAACCCACTCAAAAAAATTTACATGTCATCCTATAACTATACTAAAACATTATAATGTTTTGTCTACAAAAACAAAAATTTCACTAAAATCCTAATAAAGAGAATTTCCCAAAATAATAATAAAAAAAATTAATTATATTTCTTTGGCTCACTAAATCCCTAATTAAAAAATATAAACTTTAGCTTAATTGTTTTCCATATATTTTGAGCCTCATAAATACTT
>APFE030975649.1:135802-185983 GCA_000404065.3 Pinus taeda | reverse complement strand
TTACAAGTTAAATCATAAAACCACCTTCTCCTAAAACAATCCTATATAAATTATTAAATTAAATCATGATATTTAACGTTAAAATTCACATTTTAAATATTATAAAGTTTATTTTCCAATAAATTAGGTAATTAAATCATGAATTTAATTAAATTCTACATTTTAAATATTATTTAAAGTATTATATCCTCCGTAATAATATCATAACATCCTCTAGTGCCCTTCTATGATAAACTACGGTGAAGTGGAAGGAACCATATTTATATTTTCTTTTATTCCATACTTAGACTATTATTAAACTTACGGTATCCTGCATAATAATATAGTATCATCCTCGAGTTCCCTTTCGTGATAAACTACTGTGAAGTTGAATGAACCAGATTTATATTTTCTTTATTCCTTACTTCCACTATTAGAGCAATGAAAAAAATGGATGGAGGAAACCTTTCACTAAAATCGTAATAAGGAGAGATTCTCAAAAATTTAGTTATTTTTCTTTCGCTTACTGAATTCGTAAGAAAAAAATATAAAGTTTAGCTTAATTGTTTTTCATATATTTTGGGCCTCATAAATACTTTACAACTTAAAATCATAAACAAGCTTTTCCTTAATCCACTTTTATATAAATTATTAATTAAATCATAATATTTAAATTAAATTCTACATCTTAAATATTATTAAAGTTACTATATTCTCCGTAATAATATAATAACATCCTCGAGTTCCCTTCTATGATAAAATGGGGTGAAGTTGAAAAAACCAGATTTATATTTTCTTTTATTTACTGTTAAATTAAATCATGATATTTAATTAAATTCTACGTCTTAAATATTATTAAAGTTACTATATCCTCCATAATAATATAATACCATCCTTTTATTTACTGTTATTAAACTTACTGTATCCTCCCTAATAATATAATATCATCCTCGAGTTCCCTTTCGCGATAAACTACGGTAAAGTTGAATGAACCAGATTTATATTTTCTTTATTCCTTACTTCCACTATTAGAGCAATGTAAAAAAATGGAGGGAGGAGAGTAGGGTATATATATATTACATATTATTTTATTCGTAATAATATGATTCCTAATTCCACCGCCAAGCGATGATACGATTAAATATACGTTCCTATCTCCACAGCATAGGTTCGAATTTCTGCCACAGTTTAACAAATTTAGAACAAGACCTTCATGATATGAAGGTGCATCTCGCTGAAAATTTAATCCGGATTATGATTTTGCATCTAATTTATTCCTATGTATTCTTTCGACAGTGGCCAATCTATTGTTTCTGGAGTCCCCAGCAGGCGTTGGTTTCTCTTACTCGAACACGAGCTCTGATTATTCAGAATATAGTGGTGATAGACGAACAGGTAACTTGTGAAGTGTTTGTTTCCAAAGAAGAAAATATAATAAACTGGAAACCTTAGATATATACCAGAAGTCTAAACATGTTTTTAGTTTTTGGTTTCCAGCTACAGACGCGTATGCATTTTTGGTAAAATGGTTTAACAGATTTCCACAATACAAATTCCGAGATTTCTACATAGCTGGGGAAAGTTATGCAGGTATATTCTTTACATTACCTTGTATTTCCAGTAATCTTTGGATTATAGAATATAATATATATATATATTGTTCTATTATTTTTGTTTTACGGATACTGTAAGATTTACAATATCATAGAGAAGGTTTTAAAAAATTATATTCAGAGTTTTAATTCTAGAACAAGTCAAGTTATGTAATTTACAGTATAGCATCTCTAATGCAAACTGGATGCAGGCTGCTACTCTCAGTGCTTTTGTTCCTTTTGTTATGCAAACTTTGCCCTGAAATTTGTTTGCAAACTGTGATACTGGAAAAAAACAATTCTGGTTCGATGTTAACGATAATTATCAAAACATGATTGTAGGAAATTACATTCCAGAGTTGGCTGCAACAATTTTACATCACCAAAGGTTATCACAGGCTTCTTTCATTAATTTCAAAGGAATAATGGTGAGTTGAACTCCATTTAGAAATGCTTATGTAGAATGCATTTAAAAATATGTTTCTGTTTGATTGTGTTAATTATTTCCGGTCAGGTGAGTGACTGCCAGTCCAGTTTAAATTATGTATAGGATAAAAATAATTATCTTCAAAATGATTTTTTTGAAGATTTTCCATGATTTTTTTTAAAGGATTCTCTATGAAATTTATGGGTCTATTTATTATAGTATGTTTAAACAATTCAAGAAATGAGCTGCAATTCTATTCTATTGTTTCTAATGTGTAGTATTTTTGTGAGTTGTTTGGTATCAAAGCCTTCTTCACGTTTTAGATTTGTAAAATGACCTAAAAAGGAAACGTTGGACTGCATCATTTAGATTGACCACCAAATTCCATCATTTGGATTGACCACTCAAAGAACATGAAACTAACCACCCCACTCAAAGTAAAAATAAGTATTTGACAATAAAAATAAGTATTTGAAAATAAAAGTGTTTGCAAAGCCTAAAAGTTTTAGTGCAATCAACTTCTATTCAAACACTTATAATATATAAAAGTTTTAGTGTAATCAACTTCTATTCAAACACTTATAATATATGTACAGGCTAAAATATTGATTCCCAAGGAGGCATCTATAATAGGAACTTCCCAAGTCTCTTGAGAGTCATTCTGTTAAATTGTTGCAGTGTAACTAACTAATAGAATGATTTATTTTTATTTTTGGAATTTAGTGATATAATAGACTGATATTGGTTATTTTTTATTATCTAAGTTGTTGTTTATAAATATATTGATGAGTTTAACATTCTAAACAAAATTAACACTAAAAATTTAAATTAAATAAATTTAAACTTATAAATTTTAAAAGTCAAATAAATTAAACAATTAAATTTATAATTCTTTAAAATTGAACATTAAAAGATACACTTGCACAAGAAAACAAACCATTTCGTCCACGTCTTTTTCTCTTAATTAGACCAAGCTGGCTGAATTCAGATATTTTGAATCAATTTCGGGTGTGCTTATTGAATTTATGCAGGTGGGGAATGGCATAATGAATAGTGATACGGATGGTATTGGGGAATACACGTACCCGTGGACACATGCTTTGATATCTGATGAAACTTATGAGGGTTTGATCAACAACTGTACCCAATCAGATGCAGATGAAAAGTTTTGCAGTGATTTAGAAGATACGATGGAAAGAGAGATGGGAAATATCAATCCCTACAACATCTATGCTCCGCTATGCCCGGCTGATTCATCCACATCATCCAAATTAGCCCAGGTATGTGGATGGCATTACAAGTAATAAAATTTTTAATATGCAGTATTATAGGTTAGGTTAGATATGCAGTATTATAGGTTAGGTTAGGGTTTGTAGTATGTTAGATATGCAGTATTATAGGTTAGGTTAGGGTTTGTAGTATGTGTTGTATGTCAAGTTATTTTAGGTAAGTATCAGATT
Source organism: Pinus taeda (assembly GCA_000404065.3). Classification (NCBI taxonomy): domain Eukaryota; kingdom Viridiplantae; phylum Streptophyta; class Pinopsida; order Pinales; family Pinaceae; genus Pinus; species Pinus taeda. Next base: position 182,525 of record APFE030975649.1, on the reverse strand, counting down.
TATAGTAAGAATCAAGTTTTTGTGGGTTTAATAGAAGAGATGTGTTTTGTGTTTCATTACTTTATTTAAGAAAAGTTATTTAGATTGAATCCATTTTTAAAGAGATTATTCCAAATATCAATAAAAAAAAGAAAGACAAGGGAGCTTATTCTCTGAGCTTTATTACCGAGGTTAAAGATATTAGATTAGATTTGAAAAAAAAAAGTTAAAGATAATAGATTAGATTCGAAACAAAATAAAAAGACAACCTTTTACTATACCAACCACTTACTTTTCCGAAAACAAAATTTTAATATCACCCGGCAAAACTAAAATATTCCATTTATCAGACTCAACTATGATTTGCACAATTTTTTTGGTGAAAATTTCAATCTGAAAGCTCGTTATCAATAATTTTCTTACGACAAATATAATTGCCATGTTAAAAAGGAGAAAGTAGCAGAAAGTCCCGCATACGATCCTTGCATGGATGACTACGTAGACGCGTATCTTAACAGCCCGGAAGTTCAGAAAGCCATGCATGCAAGCGTCACAAACTGGAGCCAATGCAGGTAACATCCCTAGACCAGGTTATTACAATAGTCGTCAATTTGACCCAACGCAGGTAACATGCCCGGACCGGACCAAATTACTATAATGGTTGTCAGTTTGACTTCGAATCACTGCTGCAAATTTATTTCACCAGTCGACTTATTTGTCAAATGTGTTATGTTACGCCTATGCAGTGATGATCTTAACTGGACCGATTCTGCCCTAACTATGTTACCAACCTATCGTCGACTAATCGCAGCAGGGTTGCGAATACTTCTCTATAGGTATCAAATTTAACTTGACTTTTGTATTCTATTATGGTTATAGTTATTTATCTTGATTTTTTGAAATTAAATCGACGGAAGTATTTTGAAATAGCACAGATAATCCAATAATATTTTGAAATATCATAGATAATCCAATAATTTTCGAAATCTAACTAACTATTAGACTTAGCTTATATTCCTCAAATTTTCAAAATATTCTTCAATAGGTAATCTATGCTAAATTTGTATTCACACCCATTTTCTTTTTCTTTTTTCTTTTCAGTGGAGACACAGATACAGTAGTGCCCGTGACCTCCACGAGACTTTCCATCAATGAGCTTAAACTTCCAATTGAGACTCCATGGTACCCCTGGCTTAACGGTGACGAGGTAATTAGATCAGTTTCAGTAATTTCATTTATAAAGTCCGGTTGATATTATTTTTATGTCCATAAACGTTCTGATTCCATGCATGCTGGCTCGTCAAAATTTGTGCAGGTGGGAGGATATACTGTAATTTACAAGGGCCTAACATTTGCCACCGTTAGGGGATCAGGGCATGAAGTTCCGGAATATCAACCATCCAGGGCTTTAACGTTGTTCAAAAGTTTTTTGGCAGGGAAGCCCTTGCCAAGTTAATTTCATTGTGTGGAAATTACCGAGGCTGCATGTATAACTGTCCGTCACTAGTACAATATCTCGATCCGCGGTGATCATAGGCCATTTAGACATTATTGATAGACAATCTATTTTTCGTTAATTGGTTGAAAATTTACAGCTCTATTATTACATTTATTAAGATCAATTTTTTGGGGGAGAATTTCACTGTTCTTATATGTATCTTCTCTATTAAATCTATTGTATGTTGTCTGAACTTCAAACAAATGGATAAATATGATTAATCAAATAGTCCAATCAGATGCTTAACTTTTTGTACTTATAGTATTCGTTTATCGATCTACTCAAAGCTTCTCTATTAAATCTATTGTATGCTGTCTGAACTTCAAACAAATGGATACATATGATTAATCAACTGGTCCAATGAGATGCTTAACTATTTATACTTATACTATTCGTTTATCTATCTATTTAAATCTTCTCTACTGTATGTTGTCTGAACTTCAAACAAATGGATACATATGATTAATCAAATGGTCCAATCAGATGCTCAACAGTTCTTAACTTTTTATACTTATATACATTTATCTATCTACTGCTCAAACGGATATTACAGCTACAATGGTCAATTCGCTTGGACAAAAGGCTTATGTGCACATGAGCCTAAACTTGGGACATAGTCATTTTGGAAGCACCAATAATTAATTGTAAATATAAGTTGATAGTACACTATGTGAGATATGAATTATTATATAATATAACTTCAAATTTAATATAAGAAAATATCGATGTGAGAAAGTCTTATCTATTATTATTTAATTTTTGATTATAAAATTCGAGAGTTTTTTTTTAAATAATTATATATTTAATTAAAAGTTTTTTATTTTAATTTCGTTATTTATTTTTGTATATTAATTAATTTTACATGGACATAATTGTTTAACGTTATGCTGTTTTACTATATAAAATTAAAAAATAAATAAATGAAGACAAATATAATTATAATTATATTTTAAAGGCACATATTTAGTTATTACCATCTATTGTTGTAAAGTTTTTTTATTGGAATTTGAAAATTAGAAAATAATTTTAATATTTGTTATTAAAATATTCAAGTTTAATAGTTAAGTGTGTATATTTCTCCTTAGAACATTATAAGGTCTAAATTTAAAAGGTAGGTGCAGAGTATGTTCAAGAAACAATGAAATATAGTCTTAATACACTAATACCAATTTGATGTTTGACTTGATTGTGACCCTAAATTGTTACTATTATTTAAAGCTATATGTCTAATGTTATACTTGTTATTAAGTGATATAATATATATATATATATATATATATATATAATATATATATATATATATAGATAGATATATATATATAATATTTTAATTTGTTTATGGAAATGGTAGTTTGTGCTCTAAAAGGTCATGAAATAAGGGCATCTAAGATCAAAATCACTTGGGAATCACAATCAATTTGGGTCATGTTGTAGCGGTTGCAACACCCTTTAAAATTTTGGCATGTATCCGATTTCAAAGCCTTTCATAGTTTTTCCCTTGATGATTGCAAACACTCGGGCTCATCCCAAGAGTTCATGTCGAGTCTTTACAGCCTCTTTGCTTGATTATTCACTTGTCATATTTTAGCATGTTTGGTAGTAATGTCATGTTTGTGGTCTTTTTCTAGTTATGTTCAAGGTCCATCTTTGTGTGTACAAGTTGTGTTTGCTATGTAAACATCAGTCGCACTCACACACAAAGTTGTATGAAATCTCATGCAAGTGTCATCATGGTCGTTCAATGATCTATCTCAAGTGTTGTATTGGTTTCTCATACCCTTTAGTCAGTCACAATGACCATGTTGTCTTGTTGGTTTGAGATGTCTTGTCATCGAGTCAAGTTGAGTGTGTGTTCACAAGGTAATGTATACACGAGTTCACTTGCTCACACATTTAACCATTTTGTCGAAGGTCTATCGACCAAACCACCCTCCATCAGTCTATCCTTCACTAAGCTGCACTATGCAGTCTCAGCCCTCAGTGGCCAAGCATTGTTGCCCAAAACTACGCAATGCTTGAGATTGCCTTCCAGGCAGTTTACAATGTGCAATCCTGGAATCAACTTGGCTAACTATTACCCAGAACATCATAGAAGTTGCCCGAGAAGCTATCTTAGTGTACATTTCCCGCAAGACTATCTCTCAAGCTTCCCGTTGGTCAACCAAAGAATTTGACTAGGCAGTGACCTAGGGCTACACTCATCCCAAAAATTGCATAGAAGTTGTCAGCCTTTCTCCATGCACTGACTAAATATATTGTGTAGACATGAAGGATAGGCACGTACTGCTTGTCACTGCACTGTCTCTTGAAATTGCACAGTTTTGTTAGTCAGTCCCCTTATTGGCCTGCTTACCACTTCTCCTGAAAATTCTGTAGTTTTCATGGAAAATCCACATTCTGCCCTACACCCAGCTCAACCTGGAAACTGTATAAACGTGTCTTGCATGACTGCATCCAAGATATGCATATTTCTGGCCAGCAAGCTCCTGCAGCTCGATCCCAACTTCATCTGAGAATCTATGTAGTTTTCACTGCGAGTTCCTCCTACTACCCCACTACCTTCCCCGGAAAAATTGTGCAGTTCCTCCTCTCAAATGAGCTAGATCTGGTAGATGTCACAGTTGTCCTAGACTGATCAACCCAACCTCTTAGTGACGTCTACATAGTTTTTGCTGACAATGCTCTGGGGCTTTGCAACCCGACCTAAAATGTGTTGTGTGCAGTTTCAGAGCCTTGTCTTCTCTCTCGGTCACCTGCACCTGAAAGAGAACAATGATGCATCATGGTAGACTAGGAGATTTATGGATTTGATATCATCTCGTCATGGATGATTGTAGATAAATGTACATGGATGAGCTATGGCGCGACAACGAATGGGATGAACAAGGAGCGCATTCTAGGAGACTTGTTCACGAACGGGTAAACACATGAACCATGCCAAGTACCAACGAAGGGAATACATGCACGTGCAACATCAAGCCAACCCCAAGAGCATAGAAGAATTTGCACACCTTATCATGTAGATGTGCTATCATATACCAAGAGATCACTCATCACTCAGCAGCATAGTAGCTTGACATGGATACAACCATCAACAATGTCATATCGAATCATGTCATGAGTCATCTTGGCCACATCATTATTGTGGATCATACCACTATAATCAGTGTAATGTAATGTGGATGTCCAAGGGACCCACATATGAAGTTGAAGAGTCATGTTAGTAGAAGAGTCTTGTATGTCAAATAGTCATGAGTGAAGTTGAAGAGTCATAAGGGTCATGTTGACCCTTGGCTATATATACCCCTTATTTGTACACGCAAAAGATTTTTCACCTTGGCATCTCCCACATAACCTTGAGACTGTAGACTTTTCTTTGAGGAGTGATGATGAGTACCAGTATTGCAGCAATAATGCTGCAACTCCTGGGGCTTCCTACTTTAATTTTATCAACCTAGTAGTTTGTAACAAACCTGGAAGTGACGATGATATATGCACAAGTACTAGTTCTTACTATAGGCTATCACCTGGTCAGATGGCACAAGATCACTAGGAGCTCAAGCCAACTTCTACGACTTCTAGAAGAAGCTTTATATGTGATGAAAGAAAGAAAAGCTTACTCTATAGAGGCTACTCTACTAGTAGAAAGAAAAAAAAGACTGAAATGTGAAGTAACCCTAGCAAACCCTAATTACCCAACTAACCCTACTTTTGTAGAAAGAGAGATGAAAAACCATAAAATCAATGCCATGACCTACTTAGGAAGGGAAACAACACCTATTCAAGCTATTTCTAGAAAGAAATGAAAAAAACATCTTTTTGTGTTCTTATGTATTTTATGTGAAATTGTCATGCATGTAATTTATTTGTTTGTGGATGTGGCATCGATTAGGTGGTGATGGAAGGTGACATTGGAGTTTGTAAAGGTGTAGGAAGGTGTGCAGGGGTCCTAGGAGGCCTTGGGTAACCTTCTAGAGGCTTTCCCTGCAATCGAACTTCAAAAAGTTACCTACATGAATTTCTACAGGAGGCTGTAGAGGATCTATAGGACGATCTACAGGAGGATGTCGAGAGTTGTTTTAGAGGTTTTGAAGGCGGGAAAATGGTTGGAAAGGGTAGCTGAAGGCTAGAAGGATGTGCTAAGGGTTTTGAGGTCCATCTAGAAGGATTAGGAAAGAGAATGATGGTTGGATTTGCTCAAGGGATGAGAGGAACGTTTATGAATAAAGTGCAGAAAATTAGGGAAAATTTATGAGGGGTTGTGAATGACCTGTGGAACATGTAGGAAAGAGAGATGGCGATGGTTGATTTATTGACTTATTATGAGCAAATATGTATTGCAAGACATCTACAAATCAAACACTGAAATTGAGCAAACAAAGAAATTAGTTGCGCCAAAAAAACGGAATTGTACTCATGTTAACCTAAATTTTGATCTAGGAAAATAAAATGTTGAACAATGTTATATGGAAAGGAAAACATGGAAAGAGGTTTATTGTAGAAACAGAAATGAGCATGACAAGCTAGATCTAAAGCAAAGCATTAACCTCTAAATCAAACTACAACACTAGAAATTGCATGGAGAAGGAAAAACCGTGTTTTTGGGCAGTGAAAGGGTTTTGACCTTAGCTCGTGGTCCCAAAGGCAGGAAAGGAGGTCAAGGCTCTGTTGATGGCCTTTTCATATCTTTCTTCTAACACTATTTAACCTGCTTCAACAAACTGGGATGGAAATAACTATGTAAATCACTAAAGGAAACTTATTCTAGCCAAGGAAGAAATCTAAATAACAACAACTAATTCATGAACTAAAACAATAGATATCAATACAAAACAAGAGTTGTTGGGTAGCTTGGGTTGGGCCCTAACCAAAGAAATTCAACCCTATGAGAGAACTCAGTGGTGGCTCAAAAAATATCTCATCTTCATTATCACAATAATAGTCACATTACATAAAACTGTCCACAAAAGTAAGCTCAAAAATGAGTTGAAAAAAAGCTACAAAAAAAGTATGAAAAATTGACTAATATCCAACAACCTAATGAGGCCCTAGGCCTCTCTACTTATAAAAATGGAGCTCCCAACAGTTCCCTTAAAGCCAAGGACACTTGGCTCTCAAAACTTGAGATAGATAGCAATTAACCTCCACCTGCTCGGCTGCCCTTTTGGTGTATTGATGTGGTTTCTTGTGCTCCGAGCTTTCTGAAGGAGAATTTGAAGTAGGGAATCATAAATAAGGGGGACACCCTCCTATAAATCCTCTCCCTTGTCTTCTTGGAATATTTGATGCCAAATGTTCATTAAATCCTTGAATTTGTCTCCAAAATTGACCAAAAATTTGTATTAAGCAGACATTAGACTTCAAGGCATAATGACCAACCCAACTCACTCTATTTGCATAAATGTAATTAAAAACATGTAATAAGATAAGATAATGGTTGATTTGACTAGGTTAGGAGGTAAAATGAGCCCATATAATTACCCATTTATGAGGCTTATCATCACCCCGCTACTGAAAGTGTTGCTCATCCTCTGAGCAACATAGTCTATCTCCTCATCTTTGATGGCCCTAGTGGCCTCCCTAACATCCCATCTTCTGATATGGTCTCCTCTTCCTATTTTGTTTTGGCTTAATTGATGTGCTAAGGGTAGTGAGAGCAGCTTTTGCCTCTCTTTCTAGAGTCTCAGGGGACATTTCTGTCTTTTTTGCCCCTCTTTCTCCTCCTTCTCTCTTTTTCTCTGTCTCTATTTGTTTTGTATCTTCCTGCTCTATTTTGTTTCTTCCTTCTCTATTTTGGTTTCTTCAATTTTTCCCTTCTTGTTCTTCTAAATCACCAGTTTCTTCACCTTCTCATAAAACCTCCTGTCATTTTGTTTAGGCTTCATTGGAAAACCAACTATGGAAATAGAGAGAACAATTTTTTTGAAAAAAAAATAGAGAGACAGAGACTCTCTGTGTGCGTGTGTTTTATTTTTTTTAACAATAAGCAGCAATTTTTTATGAATTTCCTCCACCCAACAGTTCTATTTTCTCTTCAAAACCTAAACCATTGTTAGCATATTTTGATATTTAATGGAGTTATGCCAAGAACATACCTCTGCAGCCTGAGAATTATGGTAAACACCCCATGTTTTCTCCTTAAAAATAGCTTACTACCCCTCCTATAGAACTTCCTGTAGGTGCTCGTGTACAACTTGTAAGTGCTCCTGTAGAACATCGATAGCAGGACGATGGATGAAAGTGATGGATAAATATGGTTTTGAGGCTATGGGGGTGACAAAGAGCTTTTTGCAGCTAACTGGATGAGGATGGAATGAAAGAAAAGGTGGTGAAGGAGTTTTGAGGAGTACTTATTTCTTCTTTTAGATATTTCTGGTCATGGGGTGAATTGGCAAAAATGTGCGTTGGCGTTATTTGGACTGTTGGTCCACAGTTGCCTTGTCATCATAGTTTCTTTCCTTGTAATCACCCCTCATGATTTCATCCGAGTTCCCATCGCCTCCACTGCCTATCCTCAACATCTTCTCTTGAGTTTGACTAAGCACAAGTGTGGTGATACCTATGGATGAGTGAAGTCAACTGGATGAAGGTGGCGCAATTAACTGGCCACCTCAACCCCAACCATACTCAAGCATCTCATTTTTGTTGCATGCTCTCTAATTATACTAATGCAAACAAAGGAGCGGGTTAGTTACATACCTGAGATCCGAATGCGTTTGCTGTGGGGTGTTGTAGCCTTTCTTTCTGTTGCATGCCTTTGGTTCTGTGGATGCATGCTTGCCTGGTTGTTGATATGTGTCTATGCTTTATGCAAGTTCCTTTTTGGCTAGATTTTATCTTCAGGAGTCTGCTTCAACCTGCATATTTGCACCCTCATACTACTGATGCTAGATTTTAATGGAACAATGACTTGTTTTGTCCATATCTCCCAAATGGTAGACTCGATTGACTTGAAATTTTTTGAGCATTTTTCCATCATCCTTATGCACCTCCCATAGAAAAATTTTGGTCAATGGATGCATGGATTTCGAGAAAAATAGAAAATGGTTGAAGGTGATGGAGGTCAATTTCTTGGAAACTGTGCACTGGAATTGGCTGAAATTGTTTGGGCGTGTTACTGACATCCATATGCATCGCCCCATATAACAAATTTTTAAATGGATGCACAGATATTAAGAAAATGCAGAAATGGTTGAATGTGATGGAGACCAATTTCTTGGTAACCGTGCATTGGAAGTTGTTAAAATTGCTTGAGCATGTTACCGTCATCCATATGCAGCTCCCCATGAAACGGTTTTTTAAATGGATGCACGGCTTTCAAGTTATGGAAAAACAAATTTCTGCTCGACGTATTTTTGCATCCTATAGTTTTTTGGACAACAATGAAAATGAACTTGGGGTGTGATGCAGACTTGAAAATAATGGAAGAGAGGTTTGAAGACTGTAGGATGTTATATAAATCTTTTATGAAGCTTCCCTATTCCCCAGACTTCCTTTAAAATCCTTTTCTAGCTCTCTGTAATCTCTATAGGAGCCTCCTGTAGAAAACACAACTTTAGAAAAAGAAGCACAATGAGGTGAAAATAATGTCAAGAATGATGGAGAAAGGTGAGGGAAGGTAGGATAGGTGTTGTTTTTGGTTTTAGAGCTCCCTTGGCACCTGTTGCTACTTCCTATAGTCCTCTTGCACCTGCAATAGAACTGGAAATTCATTTTTCTTTTTCTTTTTCTCTATTTTGTTTTGAAAACAATTAGGGCACCTCAGAGAGGTTTTCACCCTAATTGTCTTCCTTGGGTGCCTCCAAGGGAGGTTTTCACCCAGGGATCTTATTCTTTTTCCTTTTTTTTCTTCTTTCCAACCCATTGATCACCTCATGGAGGTTTTCAATCAATGAGCTAATCTCAGGTGCCTCCAAGGAGATTTCACCTTAGATTTTTATTTTTTCTCTTGTATTTCATTTTTTCTTTTCTTTCTCTCTAACCTACCCTACTTGGAGAACAAAATCATTTTCAAGTATATGAATTCTTCCAATGGAGCCATGTGCACATTGAGATGATAACGAAATGATGTGGAGGCTGGAATTGTATGTTTTGACATATATCAAGATTTTAGAGGCCAAATGATTTGACTTTGAAGGGATCAAGCATAGTTGAGGAAGAGAGTGATTCTGCAACTTAGTGGCTGTCTGGAACCATATCTCAATATAGTTGTGATGTCCTTGGCCCTTCTGCTAATCTGGATCATTCTTTATGTCTTCTTCTACCATGACCTTCATATCCACCTCTTTTTGCTAATTTTTCTCTTGAATACATGGAGGATTTGATGGTAACCATGAGGGAGCTATCTCAATCTCTGATTTTGATGTCTTCTCTTCATCAAATGTAGCCCATGGTTCTTTGATCTTCTCTTTTGAATATTCTTGTACTGGATGTGGTCCTTTAATGATATCAATACAATCTCTTTTTTAAAATACTCTTCCTGAGCTATGGTGAATAACATTGAGCTCAAGAGGAGTTGTTTGGAAGTGTTGTACCTCAACACTGTAATTGGGTTTAGCGAATTCAATGTGCGGGTTTGGAAATGGTGCTACAAGTAGTTGAGTGGGAGTGTCTACTTGAGATGGATGTGGATGGGGTTATGGTTGGGAAAGTGTTTCCCCACTATATACTTGTCGAGCTTGTTTTTTATTCAGGTTCAGGTTTGGCTGGGGAGGCATTTGGGGTTTCCTTGGTGGAGCAGGAGGCAATGGTTGAGTAGGTGGTGGAGGCAAAAGAGCGGAAGGAGAGTTGTACTAGGACCTCCACCCATGATGATATGCATTCCACTAAGGTGATGGTTGAGCATAGGATTGAAATGAATGGTTGGCTGGTTGGGCATGATATGGAGATGTGAAGGACCAAGGAGGAGGTGTAAACCAGGAAGGATGAGCAGGGGGCCCCCAAGAAGATATGAATGTGACTTGGTTGGGTTGTAGTATGACTGAGATGTCCCTTACATCTGTTGTTGATATGGTCTAGGTCCATGCAACCTCCTTTGGTTGATGTAATAGATATATTCAGTGGCTCCTTTAGTCCCTTGGTATACAACTTTGAGTCTGGGCAAGGAAGGGCACTTATCTGTAGAATGATATTGTTTGCAGACTGAACAAAACCTTATAGAATTCAATGGGCATTCATTTCTAGGATGCCTCCTGGTGCATCTAGGCAAAAAAATGGCCAAAGCCCTCTTTGATTCCTCTTGTTTCCTTTTGATATGTAAAGCATCCATTTTCATGGAAATAATCTACAACATCTCACTCTTGAGGTCTTCCAGCATGCTTCTAATTTCACCTTTAATGGATGAATTGGAAGAAAAGGTACCGCTCCCAACATTTTTGTTTTTAGTCATTGGCTCGAGAGGAATGTTTTCTTCTTCTTCTTCCCCTATAGGTTCTTCAAATATGTCTAGCTATTACCTAAGGGTTTTTCTTGATCGCAGCCACCAAAAAGGAGAGAAGGTTGGTTGTGTGAAGTAGTGGGGGTGTTAGGCAAACATTTTCCTGAATTATCTCTATTCCTACAAGGCATGAAAGGAAATCTTTTTGGTTGGCTTTTGTTTCTTTTTCCCCACACTGATAATACCTGCAAAACTAAAATTGATTGAACAAACAAATTGAAACTAACTAAAATGAATTTGCTAAAATGAAATGCAGAACTAAAAGCAAGGAAATGACTAATCTACTTTACTGAAATGGAAATTGCAGAATTGAAATGAAAGCAGGGAAATGACTAATCTACTTTTGCTGAAATAGAAATTGCAGAATTGAAATGAAAGCAGGGAAATGACTAATCTACTTTTGTTGAAATGGAAATTGCAGAATTGAAATGAAAGCAAGGAAATAACTACTCTACTTTTGCTGAAATAAACTACTTAGCAGAATGTTACAAGAAGAAATAGAAGAAGGCAGTAATCACAAAATACTCTGACGCTTCCCCGACAATGGTGCCAAAAAGTGGTGAGCACCAATATTGCCACAATAATGATGCAGCTTCTGGGGATTCCTACTTTACTTTTATCAACTTGGTAGTTTGTGACAAACTTGGAAGCGATGATGTTGTATGCACAAGTACTAGTTCTTACTGCAGGCTGTCACTTGGTCAGCTGGTGCAAGATCACTATGAGCTCAAGCCAACTTATATGAATTCTAGAAGAAGTTTTATATGTGATGAAAGAAATAAAATCTTACTCTATAGAGGCTACTATACTTGCAAAAGGAAAAGGAAGACTGAGATGTGAAGTAATTCTAGCAAACCCTATCTAACCAACTAACCCTACTTTTGGAGAAAGAGAGATGAAAAACCATAAAATGAATGGAATTACCTACTTAGGAAGGAAACAACATCTTTTCAAGCTATTTCTAGAAGGAAATGAAAAAAGAAAACACCTTTTTGGGTTCTTATGTTTTTTATGTGAAATTGACATGCATGTAATTTATTTGTTTATGGATGTGGCAATGATTAGGTGGTGATGGAAGGTAACTTTGGACTTTGAAAAGGTGTAGGAAGGTGTGGAGGGGTCCTAGGAGACCTCTAGTAATCTTTTGGAGGCTTTCCCTACAATCAGACTTCAAAAAGTCACATACAAGAATTTCTACAGGAGGCTGCACGGGATCTACAGGAGGATCTACAGGAGGATGCCGAGAGTTGTTTTGGAGGTTTTGAAGGTAGGAAAATGGTTGAAAAGGGTAGTTGAAGGCTAGAAGGATGTGTTAAGGGGTCCAAGGTCCATCTAGAAGGATTAGGATTGAGAATGATGGTTGGATTTGTTCAAAGGACGAGAGGAAAGTTTATGAGTAAAGAGCAGAAAATTAGGGCAAATTTATGAGGGGCTGCGAATGACCTATGGAACATATAGTAAAGAGAGATGGTGATGGATGTTATATTGACTTATTATGAGAAAAGATATGCTGCAAGAGAGATGCAAATCAAAAACTGAAACTGAGCAAGCAAAGAAACTAGCTACACCCAAAAAACAGTATTGTACTCATGTTAACCTAAACTCTGATCTAGGAAAATAAAATGTTGAACAGTGATATATGGAAAGGAAATCATGGAAAGAGATTTATTGCAGAAACAAAAGGGAGCATGACAAACTATATCTGAAGCAAAGCATTAACCTCTAAATCAAACTGTAACACTAGAAATTACTTGGAGAAGGCAAAACTGTGTTTTTGTGGCAGTGAAAGGGTCTTAACCTCAGCTCATGGTCCCAAAGGGAGGAAAGGAGGTCAAAGCTCTGCTGGTGGCCTTTTTGTATCTCTCTCCTAACACTATTTAACCTGTTTCACCAAAGTGAAGTGGAAATAGCTATGTAACTCACCAAAGGCAACGTATTCTAACCAAGAAAGAAATCTACCTAACAAAAACTAATTCATGAACTGAAAAAAAAAACATATATATACAAAACAAGATGTGTTGGGTAGCTTGGGTTGGGCCCTAACCCAGGATATTTAGCCCTCTAAGAGAACTTAGCACTAGCTCAAAAAAGATCTCATCTTCATTATCAAAATAATAGTCACATTACATAAAATTGTCCACAAAGGTAAACTCAAAAATGAGATGAACAAAAGACACAATAAGAGTGCAAAAATTTGACTAACATCTAACAACCTAATGAGGGCCTAAGCCTTTCTACTTATACAACTGGAGCTCCCAATAGCTCCCTTAAAATCAGGGAGGCTTGGCTCCCAAAACTTGAGATAGGCAGTAGTTAACCTCCACTTCCTCAGTTGCCCCTTTCGTGTGTTGATGTGGCTGCTTGTGCTTTGAGATTTTTGAAGGAAAATTCAAAGTAGGGAGTCATAAATGAGGCAAAACCCTCCTATAAATCCTCTCCCTTGTCTTCTTCTAATATTTGCTGCCAAATGTTCATTAAATCCTTGACTTTGTCTCCAAAACTGACCAAAAATCTGCATTAATCACACATTAGACTTCAAGGTATAATGACCAACCCAACTCACTCTATTAGCATAAATATAATAAAAAACATGAAATAAGCTAAGAGAATGGTTGATTTGACTAGGTTAGGAGCTAAAATGAGCCCATATAATTACCCATTTATGAGGCCCATCAAGTGAGAAGTGGCTCTAACGCCCTTCTATTGGAGTTAGTGATGTTTGATGTATAGATGTGTCTTGGAACTTTTGCTTAATTCGGAACTCTATTAACATGGCAACATTATTTTACACATGTATTGTATTCATTTGTAAGACTATTCTTTGGACGCTTGTAATACATGTTGCCTTGACCTGTACTTAAGCTAGTTGAACTATTTCGGTTATTTTAGTGCATATGTTGTTGGAAATATGTTGTATCAGTTGTTAACGATGTCTCACTTATGTGGAATACTCCATTAGACACTACACATACTTATTTATGTAAGCTTGTTGCAATGATTGTCACACTTGTGTGGACTACTCCACTAAGTGTTGGATGAGATATCTATTCACTTTGTGTTTGTGACTTCTGCATTCGTGTGGACTACTCCCCTAGAAGCTGGACATATCCTACTGTGATGTGTGTCTCTAACTGAGTCGGGACAATTCCCTTTCAACTTGAGACTCACTCCCGTCCTCTCCCTCTCCAGTGAAATAACTTAGACACAAGTTACACTAAGCAATCACCAGGCACATGAACCTCATTGTTTGAAGAGTAAGTATACCACTCTCATGTTCTAACAAGCAGAAGTTAAGGCATGTGTTTAAGATAATGGCAATCAGGCCATCATATCAGATGAGACTCTTACACCAAACAATGTGAGGTCTAGTTGGGACTTCATACTAGGAAGATCCCCTAAATGTTGGCAAGTCCAGCACCATCAACATTTATGGCACTAGAAGGAGGGCCTCCATTTGTTTATGGTTGAATGTTCTCTAACCCCTACTAATCAATCATCTTGTCAAGGAAGCAACTTGCACTACCTCTCACTTATGCATAACTATGAAGTTGGTTACTCCTCATGTCCCAGTCATGAACATAAATTTCATATCAGCACCTCTACTCTATTTGTCCCATCACCCCTGAGTTTTCCAAAGTAGTCAGATTGATCCAAGGAATACAAGACCTTCCATATGCATCAAAGAAGCTAAACACCATTCCAACATGGGTTTTTTTCTCATCAGTGGAAGAAGGAGTTCTTTCCACTCTCGAAGGTTTGACAACAACTTTTGAGAATGGAGAGGAACCTCCAGTCTTTCGACAGGGAGAATAGGACACCCTCATGAACTTGGGCTCAGGCTCTGGTATAGGAGGCAAATGGGAAGGAAACATAGGAGGTGGAGCTTGAGATGAAGAAACTAACTCAGAGGCAGAATCATCATATTTTGAAGAAGAGGTGGAGGAAAAAGAAGAAGAAAGTATGGCTGACCAAAACTTGGACTGGATGACTCAGGGACCATTAGCTCTTTCGTGTGCTTTGAACAAGATTCCAAAGCGTTTGGAGAGGATGTTGAAAAAGTATGACCTTGATAGAATGGTGAAGGTAGAAGACCACTTGGACAACTTCTACCTACAACTGCAGACAATCGAGGTATAGTACGATGATGTTGCATGCATATTGTTTATGTGTGCCTTGGATTGTCAGGCAATAATATGGTATCAGAACCTTCTTGTCAACTCTATCCATAACTTGGGTATGTTCAAGAGAAAATTTTTGGAAAAAAAATCGATGACAAGATGACTGCCATGTTACTTAAAGAATTAGGCAGTCTCAAGATGGAGTCGAAAGAGAAAGTGAAAGACTTTAATCCAAGGTTTTTACACATATTGAACAAGTTTGTAGAACACACAAAACCTCATGACTCTGTCACTATTGACTATTACATGTATGCACTACCAACGAGTATTGTTTAGTTTGTCAAGTGAGCTGTGAAACCAACATGACTTCAAACTTTTAAAGAGGTTATCATTATGGAAAAGGACCTACATGTGATTGGAGTCATCAAGGATGATAAACTAGCAAAGGAATCCAAAGATGTGAGTAGGAAGCCTCAGGCAGCTGTGAGTAAGGGGAAAGACAAAGAAGCAAGTGACACTGAAACCCTTACCCATCTTGTCAAAAGCTTAACAACATAGGTGTCTAAACTAAAGAAATGAATGGTTGAGACATCTGTTAGAATCCAGCATCCCAAACAACATAAGAGGAGCATGTCATTACGTAGCAACAACTTCCTGACTAAAATTATGGAGAGCTCCAGCTTAGTATTCCAGATGGAAATGTGTACGAACTCCAATTTTTGCTCATTCCATGAATATCATCACATGGAAAGGACTTGTCTCAATTGGAAATGAGTTGTGGACTCGGTGTACAATCGTATGAAAAACGTGGTAATCAATGCGCAGTGTCAACCAGAATACCAAGATGATAAAAAGAAGCTGGATTTGGCGAGTAGCCAATTATTAGGCAGGTGATCAACATGTATCAATTCTTGTGCGCAACACAAAAAATGAACAATGAGAATCAACCCCCAAAGAAAAATGGTTGATACAATCTCAGAAGTCAAGGGGCTCACCTAAATATTGGGGAGGTGCAAGAAAAGCTAAAACTAATGATGAGGAATGTTGATCCGCTAGTTGTCACAAAGGAGAAAGCACAAAGCAAGCCTAGGAAGACAATTGCAAACAAGAGTATGTCCATGAGAAGCAAACTTCAAAACACTTTGTCAGATAGTACAAACACCAGTCTAACCGTGATCATCTTGGTGAGTTCACCCGCTTTTGACTACAATATTGTTGAAGATATGAAGAAAACCTATGCAAACATCTTTTTGTTCAAGTTAGCTAAAGTTTGTTGTGTACATCGAGGTAAACATCCATAGAGAGTGAAACCTCTACCATCAAGGGAGAGAACACATCTCCTAGTTCACTCACAATTGTGCTTAGCACACTCGAGCTGGAAGAAGCAAACTCTGTTTTCCCTCCATTCTTGCTCTCATTTGAAATTTTTGATTGCAATGTTCACAACTATTTGGTTGGCTCTAGCACATTAGCTAATGTCATGCCACTCTCCATTTCCAAGAGGATCAATGCACAATGGAGCAAGACATTGACAAAGATCATGAAACTATATCGAACATGCATACTCGCCATTGGTGAACTTTGGGATGCAATCATCCAATTATCTCATGACAGTCGTGTTCACCAATGCATCAACATTGTCATTATGGACATACCGAAAGCATATGGCTTACCTCTTAGCCGATACTGGTCTAGCAAGATGAATGGATACATCGCCACAAACTGGTCACACTTATGGCTTCCATATAAGTGCAAAAGCAATCATCTAGGTGTTATCCAAGAGATACATGAAACAAAATGTCACTCCCATCGATGGTGGGAATGAACTGTTGGATTTCATGGAACTCATGTTTGTAAAAATTCCTCTTGTAAATGCAGTTGGGGTGGTACCTCACATAGCTAGCTATAACCCCATGAGACATGCATTTGGGTCTCCTTCCTTGCCGAACTAATGGAAATGAAACATGTAAAATACATTGTAACACTAGTAGCAGTAGTAGTACTAGCGCATCAAGCAGTCTATGTACAGGCGAGTTGTTGACCATGTATTTTGATGAATCAAAGACATAGGATGGCTCTAGAGCCTAGTATGTCTTGATAGACCCAAAGAATGGGAAAATTTTGATCTCAAGTTGCTTGGAGTTCAAGTGCACAAACAACACTACCAAATATGAAGCACTCGTATTGGGCTTGCACAAATCCATTCACCTCAATGTTGCTGCACTCAAAGCGGTAGGTGATTCATAAAATTTGGTATGACAGGTATGTTACACCATACACTCTTTTTCACCTCATCTCAAAAGTTATAAATAAGAGTCACGGTGACTGATCTCTAACTTATAGGATTTCAATATCATTGTTGTCCCAAGAATGCATACTACAACTATTGATGCCTTAGCTAACGCAACTGCTAGGATGAAATCACTTAGGGATAGGTTTACTGTTGAAGTTTTGTATAAACGTTATATCCCTGATAACATAAATAATTTATGTTTTTTGATGATGATCAACAGATATTACACTTCATGGCCAATGACTATGTCTTCAAGGATGCAATTATTGTCGAAGATGAGCATGAGCAGTGTCTACAAGCTGCAACCGATGACAAGAAAGACAACCTCATCCCCAAGGGTGTGGTATCTCTTGAAAGGCTTTATGACTTATAGAACCACTTCCAAGGGCCAAGGAATCATAAATCCCATAGCTCCACCAGAACGCATGAATAGATCAACTTGGGAATAGAACAAGACATGAAATTCATCAATATCGGTACGTGTTGCATGCTGTAGGAGTGACAAGCCTTTTTCTACTTGTTCAAATAGTACCAGATGTCTTTGCATGGACATATGATGATCTAAAAACATATGACACATTAATAATCCAACATGTGATTCTAATCAAATAAGGGATCGAGCCATTTAAGCAAAAGCTGAGAAAACTAAATCCATCACTTGATACCCTGATACACCAGGAACTCACAAAGTTGGCTGATGCTCGGATCATTTACAGAGTTTGTCACTCTACGTGGGTTTCTAACTTTGTTCTTGAACAAAAGAAGTCTGGGGAGATCATTTTATGTGTTTATTTTCGAAACTTGAACCGTGCCTTAGACAAAGACAATTACCTCATGTCGTTGATGGAACACATTCTATAGACAGTAACTGGAGAACAAATCTTTCTCTACTTGATCGCTTTTCAGGATACAATCAGGTTTCAGTAGCAAAACCTGATAGATTGAAAAATACCTTATGTACCAAGTGGGGTATATTTGACTACAGAAGAATTCCATTTAGGCTTGTGAACACAGGTGTAAGCTTTCAGCATGCCAATTACATTCCTTCTATGGAATTATCAGATAGAACATAGTGGTTTACCTTGATGGTGTGAATGTCTTTTCCAGAAAACGGTCAGACCACATATGCCATCTGAAGAAGATACTTGATGATGTTGAAAATATGGGATATCCTTGAATCCCAAGAAGAGCATGTTTACAATATCTGAGAGAAACCTCATCGGGCACGTCATTGCCAATAGTGGTATCAAGGTTGATCTAGACCGAGTTTGGGAAATTACACAAATTCCTCACCCAGACAACAAGAAAGCCATGATGCCCTTCTTGTGAAAGATAAACTTCCTTCAGAAGTTCATCTCGAATTTTGTGCACATAGTGAAGCCTATTCATGACATGATGAAGAAGGATGTAGTCTACAACTAGGGTAAGAAGAAAAATAATGCATTCACCTATATTAAGCATGCAATAAGAGATCCACCTACACTTTATAGACTAATGTTTAACAATAATTTCTTGATATACAACTTCACCTTCGACAATACGTTTGCTGTAGTACTTACTCAAAAGCATGAGTTGAATGATGAGTGTCCCATCTTCTTCATGAGTGCAAACATGCAGGGACCCAAACTCAACTACCCTATCATCGATAAACAAGCATAAGCAGTATACAAGGTGGCGAAACACTTGAGACCCTACTTGTTGAAGAACCATTGCATAGTCTTTGTGTCACACCCAGCAGTCCGATCATTGCTTGTATAGCAAGAGCTGCGTGAAAGAAGTGCAAGCTAGATGACATGATTGCAAGAGTGTGATCTTGAAATCAAGTGAGGTCACACAATCAAGCTTCATGGTCTCTGAAGAATCGTAGCTAAAGAAGTCCATGCATTGAAAGAAGAAGAAGATCTCACAAGCTAGGAGCAAGAAATTGAGATGTAAGATGTAGAGTGAGCACCATCCACTTCATACAGAAACTCTCGGTATGAGGATGTGTGCTAGTACCTTGAGCATGGAACCATACCCTCTCACTTATCCATGAGGCAGAAGTGGGCACTTTGCCTCGAAGAATTACCTTATCAGTTGGTGCATGGAGTGCTTTACAGAAAGAACAACAACAAAATTTTTCTCAAGTTCCTGGAGGTACATGATTCAGAGAAGGTCTTGCATGATCTTCATGATGGAACAGCCAGAGACCACTTTGCAGGAAACACCACTACACACAAAGTCATGCGAGTCTATTTCTACTACCTCACAGTATTTAAGGATGGACATGCCTATGCCCACAAGTGCCTGGTATGTCAGGGATGTGCCGACAGAACATGAAGGTCCATGACCCCACTTCACCCTATTGCAGTGACTGAACCATTTCAACAGTGGGGCCTTGAAATCATTGGGGAAATATTCCCACATTCATCGAAACAACACCGCTACATCTTTACATTTACAAATTACTTCATGCAGTGGACAAAAGAAGTTTCGCTTAAGAAGGTAAATTATGAGGAAGTCATAAACTTCCTTCAACAGAACATCATCTCACAATTTTGCATCCCGGTATCACTTATTTTTAAAATGAAACTTATTATTCATCTTTAAAGCTTTAATATTTTGCATTACAATATGGTATCATGTTTAAACACTTAGTTAACTACTACCCATAGGGAAATGGTCTCGTAGAATCTAAAAATAAAAACCTTATCTGCATTATCAAGTAGACCATTTACTGGGAACATTGTAACTGACACTCTGCTTTGACAAATGCTTTATGGGTTGATTGTGTAACACCTAAAACCTCTATAAACACTTTGCCATACTTCTTGGTTTATGGGAAAGAAGTCACCCTCCCACCAAACATATACTTACCTGCTCTCCAATTTTCCCAAGAATCTCAAGGAAAGCCTTGTCTATTAGTTCAAAGTAGGATGGATAGACTTGACAAGTTGTAGGAAGAAAGGATGAAAGAAGAAGAAAAATTCACACTCCACCAGAACCATATCAAGAGATAGTTCGACATGAAGTCTACAGGGAACACTAACTTCAATGTGGGAGACATAGTCTTGAAATGGGACAAACCCCATGATGAGAAAGGAAAACATATGAACTTCTAGTCCCTATGGATAGGTATATACATTGTTCAAGAAAATCGTGGCCCACACACGTACCATCTGCAATCACTTGACGAGAGGATTGAAAACCTTCCTGTCAACGACTAAGATTTAAAGAATTATTTTCACTAAGTTAGGGTTGTGCCCTACACTATGTATATAGTTTGTTTACTACTTCTTGTCTTTTTTCTTTGCTTTAGTATTTTTGCTTTGTTTTGTTTTGTTTTCTTAATATCATGCTATTTTCAGTTTTTTCAATAAGTGTTACCCTCTACTAAGTTATGTCTTTTGAGTGAGTATGCAGCTGAGATCCAAAGAATCTTGTGACACTACAACACTTGGCCAGTCCGGTGTCCATCTTCTCTGTGCTTGGTTATAACCTTCGGCCCATGAAGTATTGACAGAAAATACGTGTTGTCTGTAAGAAAAGCTCTGGTCCAAGCATGGACCCGTGTCCACACTAGGAAACTCCATGCATGTACTCACTCTTCTACTCTGTGTGTTCAAGCTCATCCAATTAGTAGAAAGAAAAGGGGAAATCTAAACAAGCAAACCTAAATTAGAGGTCTTACATGCTTCTCTAAAGGAACAACATGTTCTTATCTCAATAAGTCGGGATCCCTCTTTCACCCCAAAAATAGATAAGTGCATATGCATAGTCCTCTTATCAAAAATACAAAGGTGAAATAAGAGAAAGGATTCTTGCACAGAGAGGTGAAGCATGAAACTCCACTGGGTTACTGAGTAAGCTTACTGGAAGTCAAGAAATGTGTGTGTTCTTGCATGACTCCGTTAGAGTATTTTCCAAGCTTGCTAGTAGCAAAGCAACACTAGAGACGAAAATTTATACTCTGAAAATTTTAAACTCGTGAGCCAAAATACCCTTCCCTATTTTCAAACATTTTCATCAAGCTCAAACTTGTTTTTGTGTCTAACTGAGTTGGAAAAATATGAACCATGTCTGTCCATGGGGTAATTGGGGAAATTGAGGTGATGCTCACAATGATTCAATAATCCATAATAGACCACGACCCTATGATGTCAATGAAAGAAAATAGAGAAGCTTGTATTCAACCACTGTGTCACCAAGTGTTTTAGTGGCTGCAACACCCTCCAAAATTTTGGCATGTATCTAATTTCAAAGCCTTCCTTGGTTTTTTCCTTGATCATTGCAAACACTCGGGCTCATCCCATGAGCTCATGTCGAGTGTTTACACTGTCTTTTCTTAACCGTTCACCAATCCTCTTTTACCATGTTGGTTGCAACGTCATTCCTACGGTCTTGTTATGGCTATGTTTAAGGTCTGTCTTTCTGTGTACACGTTTTGTTTGCTATGTAAACGTCAGTCACACTCGTACATGAAGCTGTATGCGATGTCATACAAGTATCGACATGTTTCTTCAATGATCTATCTCAAGTTTCGCATTGCTCACTCACACCCTTTAGTCAGTTACACTAAGCATGTTCTCTTGTTTGTTTGAGGTGTCTTATGATCGAGCCATGTTGAGTGTGTGTTCACAAGGTCATGTATTGTTATGAAACCAACTCACAAAAAGATAGAAAATATAGACCAATGCCTTAGAAATAAGCCTCTTTGAGGGGGAAACCTCCTTTACATTACACAAATGAACAATTCTTAGATGATAAAAATGAAAAGTCCTCCTTTCTATATTTAGAAGTCTAAGGAGTCATAATATAAGCATAGACAACATAACAGTAATAATGTAAGGGAACAATAATAACAATAGTGCGCTTCTATGGGGCATAATAATAGCAATATGGGTCTACATGGGCACAAGAATATAATATGGGGGTTTTACTAATAACAGTAAGGGGTTGCACTAGTAGTATAGGGGCCTAACATGCCCCTCTCCCTTAAAAAGTGTTGTCCTCAATGCTTGAGTAGTTATTGATTCTTCTATATAAATTCTTGTTCTCCCATGTGGAATCTTCAGTGGGTAGGTTGTTCCACTTTATGAGATACTCTGAGAATTATCTATTTCATAGTAGTCGATTTCTCAGTTCTATGACTTATCCAATCTCCAATATGAATTTTCCTTCCTCGTTAGGTCCTAGCAATATTGTTTGAACTTTGATCTTCTGCAAATTTTGAATGAGTGGCCACACTTCTTTTTCCTTCTTCCATTCATCCCTTACTTTGTTTATCCAATATGGTTGGGTAATAGAATTAGCACAAAACAATTCTTCCACATCCTCATCCTATCTTGAGAGTGCATCTGCAACAACATTTTTCTTCCCTTTTTATAGATGATTTCAAAGTCATAACCCAAGATATTTGTGACCCATTTTTTTTGTTCTTCTAAATATAATATTTGTTCTAAAAAGTATTTAAGACTATCATGATCCATTTTTACCTTGAAGCGTCTTCCGATTAGATAAGGTCACCATTTCTTAAGTGCATGTAGTATTGCCAACATTTCCTTCTCATAAATAGCTTGCATTACATGTAGCAATAAAAACACCTAATCACCTACATCAGAACTTATTTCACTATGATGCTGATCTACCCGTTGTTTCATTTGATTCTGCGCCAAAGTGGTGTTATCCTTTAAAAGTTAGAGAACTTGTTGTTGATGCTCAATGTGATCTTTCACTACTTGAATCTTTTTCTTCTTAATATGTCCTTCTATATTGAGAGTTTGAGGAGTCGTAATTTCTTCCAATGCATTATAAGATATGGTTGGATTGATTTCTTGATGCTTAATGTGATCTTTCACTTCTTGAACATTTTTATTCTTGATATGTTCTTCTATCTTGATAGTTTGAGGAGTGGTAATTCCGGCAAATGAATTACAATATATGGTTGGATTCATTTCTTCTTTCTCAATGTGATCTTTCACTTCTTGAAATTTTTCTTCTTGATATGTCCTTCTATCTTGCGAGTTTGAGGAGTGGTAATTCTTGCCAATGCTTTACAAGATATGGTCGCATTCATTTCTTATTTCTCTATGGTTGATTCCTGTTGTATATCCTCTTCTTTTGATGTTTCTTGATCCATTTCTTCCTCCTCTTCATAATCTATGTAAAATAATTTCTTCTTAGGACACTTATGACCTTTAGTGTATTTGCTATCACAATTGTAACAAAGTCCTCTTGCTCTTTTTTCTTCCAATTGTTGTGGTGTCAACCTTGTAGGTTGTGGAAGGCTAGGAGAAACAATACTTCCATCGTTATAGTTGTGAGGGGTAGACTTCCTTGCTTCCATAATTTTGCTTTCCACTTTTCTTGCCAACCTAATTTCCTTCTCTAAGGAATCAGGTTCCCAAAGATGAACCTCATGTTGAATGCTATCCTTTAAAGTCCCTATAGAGACATCAATCCTCTGCTTCTCTGGAATATCATTTTCCCTTATATTCAATTTTTGAAAGTCCTCAATGTGCTCTACCATTGAACACGTTTGTTTGAGATTTATCAATTGGATAAAGAAGGTGGTTCTCTTTTTATCCTCATAACATGCTATCATTTCCTCTATGAGAATTGATGATGTGACAAGTGGTTTACGAGAACAAAGCCCTTTATACCATAAAAATTGATTCGATTCTAAATAATTAGATGCAATACACACCTTTCGTAAAAGTGGTACACCATGTAGATAAAAATATTTCTCCATCTGGAGTATCCAATTTATTGGATCGTTTCCATCAAATTTCTTCATCTTGCTTTTTCTTTATTTTAGGAGTTGGATCTTGAAACAACCGTAACTCTGTACTTTCAGATCTTTAAGTTCTAAAATTTTGGTTTATAATATCCCTCTGATTCCTCTTTATAAATCCACAAGTCTAAGCCCTATTGGATTCTTGAAGAAAGATCTATTCCCAATCTCCCGCGATGACCTAATTATAGACTAGTTCAATAGAGTGAACTTGTACGACATGCCATGTGTCACTCTTTCAACTTTAGGTTTTGAAAATTATACCCAAACAAAATAAAGTCTACCCTCTTTCTATAACTTCTTACTAAATTTCAATCTCATGCTCAGAGAGAATGTTATGATGATTTTCATAAGATCACCTATTTAGGATGTAATTCGAGAGTCTAAAAAATCCCTAATTTCCTCAAATCATATATCCGAAAAGACAAAGAGACAAAATCTGAAATTCATACCTGTGGTTTAGACCACTTTCTTCTAAAATGGTTTTTTTTTTGGCTTCTGAAACATCATAACGAACAAGTTATAGTGAAACTTCCATGATGACCTGTTTTAGATTAAATTTTGGAGCTTGCAAAAACCCTAGCTTCCTCAGATCATATCTTCGAAAATATAGGGACACAAGATCTGAAATTCAGACCCAAGGTTTAATGAGATTATTTCTCAAATGGGCTTCTTTATTTAGCTTCTAAAACGTTGCATAAAACAAGTTCTAGCAAAAATGCCACAATGACCCGTTTGGAGCAGCAAAACACTAGAATCCAAAGCTCTGATGCCAAATGTTATGAAACCAACTCACAAAAAGCTAGAAAAGACAGATCAACACCTTAGAAATAAGCCTCTTTGAGGGGGTAACCTCATTTACATTACACAAATGAACAATTCTTAGATGATAAAAATGACCAGACCTCCTTTCTATATATAGGAGTCTAAGGGGTCACTATATAATTACAGACGACATAACAATAATAATGTAAGGGCACAATAATAAGATAGTGGGCTTCTATGGGGCACATTAATAAAAATATGGGGACTACATGGCACAACAATATAATATGGGGGTTGTACTAATACTAATAAGGGGTTACACTAGTAGTATAGGGACCTAACATGTATACACAAGTTCACTCGCTCACACACTTAACCATTTTTCCAAAGATTTGTTGACAATACCACCCTCCAGCAGTCGGTCCTCCATTGAGCTACACTACGTACTCTCAACCCTCAGTGACCAAGCACTATTGCCTAGAACAACGCAAAGATTGAGGCTTCCTTCCAGGAAGTCTGCACTGCACAATCCTGGAATCAACCTAGCTGAGTGTTACCCAGAATAGTGCAAACATTTCCCATGAATCTATCTTAGTTTTCACTTCTCATAAGTTTATCTATCAAGCCTTCCATTAGTCAATTGGAGAATTCGACTAGGTAGTGACCCAGGGTTGTACTCATCCCAAAAATTTCGTAGAAGCTATCAACCTACATGCCTTCACTAATTGAAGAAATTGCGCAAACATGGGGGATGGGAACTTGCTGCCTATCACTACATTGTCTCTAAAAATTACACAGTTTCATCTGTCAGTTCCTCTACACACTTTCTTGCAACTCCTCCTGAAAATTGCATAGTTTTCATGATCAATCCACCTCTTGCCTAACACCCCACATAGCCCAGAAATTTCAGAGACAACTCTTGCATGACTGGCTCCCATATCTACATAGTTCTAGTGAGCAAGCTCCAGCAGCTCAATCTCAACCTCCTCTGAAAAATTTGTGTAGTTTTCACTGTCAGTGCCTCCTGCTGCTCACACTACCTTGCCTAGAAAAATCACGCAGTTCTGCCTCTCAGCTGAGCCAGATCCCGTATATGTCACTGTTGTCCCAAACTGGTCAACACAGCCTATCAGTGACCTCTACATAGTTTTTCTTGGCAGTGCCTCGGAGGCTTGTGTCCTAGCCTAAAATGTGCTATATGCATTTTTAGAGCCTTGTCCTCTCTCTCAGTCACCTGCACCCGAAAGTGAAAGATGATGCATCATTATAGACTAGGGGATTTCTGGATTCATGTCATATTTTCATGAGTGATTGCAGATACAGGAACATCGATGAGACATTGAATGAAAATGAATGGGATGGATAAGGAGTACATGCTATGAGCCTTGTTCACGAACGGGTCAACACATGAAGCATGCCAAGTACCAGCGAAGGGGATACATGCATGTGCAACATCAAACGAACACCATGACCATCAAAGACTCTGCACACATTGCCATGTAGAGGTGAAACATTAATACACTAAGAGCACACTCATCACTCAGCAACATGTCAACTTGACATGGACACTAGTATAAACATGAACGTATTATTAGTGTCATGTCGAATCATGTCATGAGTTGTCTCGGCCAGATCACTATTGTGGGCCATACTGCTATAATAACTGTAATGTAATGTGGAAGTCCAAGAGACCCACATACGAAGTTGAAGATTCATGTCGGTTGAAGAGTCATGTAGGTCAAATATTCATGAGGGCAGTCGAAGAGTCACAAGGGTCAAGTTCACCCTTGGCTATATATACCCCTCATTTATACATGCAAAAGGTTTTTCACCTTGGCTCCTCCCACATAGCCTTGGGAGTATGTAGTCTTTTCTTTGAGGAGCGAGAAGTCGCTCCAATGCCACACTATTGAGGTTAGTGATGTATGGTGTAGGGATGTGTCTTGGAACTTTTTCTTAATTCAGAAGCCTATCAACAGGAAAGAACATTTTCACACATGTACTGTATTCATTTGTAAGGCTATTCTTTGGATGCTTGTAATGCATGTTTCTTTAACCTGTACTAATATATTTGAACTATTTCGGTTGTTTTAGTGCATATGTTGTTGTAAATGTGTTGTATCAGTTGTTAACACTCTCTCTCTTGTGTGGACTACTCCATTGGATACTAAACATACTCATTCATGTAAGCTTGTTATAATGACCATCACACTCGCGTGGACTACTTCGCTGAGTGTTGTATGTGCTATCTATTCACTTTGTGTTTGTCACTGCCACATCAGTGTTAACTAATCCATCAGAATCTGTGCAGATCCTGCCGTGTTTTCTGTCTCTAACTCAATTGGGAATATTCCCTTTTGACTTGAGACTCACTCTCACCCTCTCCCTCTCTAGTGAAAGAACTTAGTGATCTAATTATCACCCTATGAGTGACCTCAGTTGAAGATTTAATAAACAAAAGGTATTACAGACTCATGTGCTAGTGTGTGTTCTATGTGATTGAAACAACGGATCGATCATATTTCCAATACACAGACATTTTACATGGAAAGACAACAAAGAAATACAGTAAGCAACACAAGACAATAACAGGTTTTAATAATGAGTTCACCCTATTCTCCAGGGCTACGTCTCTGGTCAAACTTCAGTGGTGGCCTTATTTTATCGTGTCTTACAGCAAATAATTTACAATGAAGGGACTCAATATGAGTTCTCCTGACAACAAATTTTGCTTGGCAGGGTGGTTCTTGGATTCCCCAAGCCACTCAGATTTCACAGACTCTTTTCTTCCTACCAGCTTTGTGACTTTTGGTCTACAATGGAAAGAGCCAACTATGATGCTCAATCCGGATAGATTCCTCTATGGGAAGGCTTGATTCTTCAAGCTCTTGGGTGCTCGATGCTGCTTGTGGCCAGCTCGGCCCTTTGTCTCCTTTGCTTGGCTTTACTGCTCTCTGTGCTCAGTCCTCCTCTCAGGGTTCACTGTTCACTGTCTCTCTTGGTCACTTAGACTCTTCGATCTGAATCTCTCTTCTAACCTCCCATTCACTGTCTCTACTCATGGCTTTAGCCATTTTACCCCCGTGTCTGTTTGTTCCCTCTCCTTCCTGCGTCACTTCACCTGTCGCCTATGTGCTTGGGATTCCCTGTTTGGTGTCAGCATAATGCTCAGGAAGTAGCCACGTGTCTCTATCAGAGCTACGCCAGCTCGCTTGTCGATTTGTTTCTTTCTCCATCATGGCAGTCAACAGATTCCAAATCCTCTTAAAGCGTGGCTTAATCCCTTGTCAATTCTGCTCTATCTATCGGGTGCAATCTCAACTGTCCGATCTGGGCTGCTCTAGATCCAACGTCATTCATACGTCGAGCACAGTTGACTTGCTTGACCGATAATGTGCGATCGTGTCGATTTTTCTCTCTCCTCTGCTGCCACGTGTCAATCACTGATAGTGATCGCTTCGCTTTCTCCAAAAATGCTTACCGTTCAAGGGAATCCCAGGGAAACCACCGGTTTTTTGGTGTGGGTCCCGCCTTTTTCCTTCAGTTCCTTTTCCTTTTTGTGCCCACGGTCCTTAGGTTCCTCCATGCGACCGGGTGTTGGGGGCTTTCAATTTTGGCCCTGTTTTCCCAACGATGCATGTTAGTGCTAAGTACTAACGCACATCGAAAACCAACACGCATCGAAAAATAGCTCCTTTTCTTGATTTTGGGGCTCCCAGGGGCTATTTTGACCTCTTGCACAGTCTCCATGGGCCTCGGTCAGTGCGCTTTGACTGAGGTCATCGTTGTTCCACACTGGCCGTCATGGCCACTAGTTAAGGGTGTTTTCTATCGTGGTTTGGATTCTTCAAGGATTTGTTCGACCTGTTTTAGTCATGGTTCTATGACAGTCATTTATGGATCTGATTTGGATCACGGCCTCCCAACTGAAAAGCTTTTGGACCACCAAAAGTTGGTTTCTTCAAACATCGACTAAGTGAGGAAACTGTTGTCCCACTTGTCCAATCTCAATCCACTTTGCACTACTCGGCTTCGAACCTTTAAGCCCAATCCTAAGGTATTCCACCTATCCACTATGCGTCGTCCTCACCTTCCTGTCTACCACTTTGTCTTCCTGTAACTCTTCAGGTAGTAGGTCATCAACAGAAGGTAATTGACTCTGCTCTTCAGGGTCCTCAATCATTGAGGGTTCAAACAACCTCAAATAGTCTGTATTTACGACTAAGTAGATGTGCATGTAAGCTGGTAGATCAAGGTGAAAAACATTATCACCAATCTTCTCAAGTATCCTGAAGGGTCCATACCTGATAGGTTTTAGCTTTTTACCTTCAACTTGCATTTTGTCCTTGTTGATATACAGCCATACTCGGTCTCCAACTTCAAAAATATGCTCCATCTAATGCTTATCATGCCTAGCATTGTACTTGGCCTGGCTCTTTTCCAGCTGTTCCTGTACTGCCTGATGGATCTCTTGGATCTGTTCAATGAACCTAGTTGCCTTGTCCACATCACTGTGCCCATCAACCATGGTATCTTTACCAAATACAAAATCCAAGGGAGACCTTGGTATGAAACCAAAGCAGGTCTCAAAAGGAGATCTCTATGTAGAAGAGTGTTTGGCTCTATTGTAAGCTTGCTGCACATAACACAAATGCTCATCCCAAACCTTAGGATATTTGGTGCAATATGCCCTCAGTAACTGAATCATTGTCCTGTTAACTACTTCTGTCTAGCCATTTGGATGAAAAGTTGTGCTTTTCTTTAATTTGGTGTCCATTAGTTCCCACTAACTTTACCAAAACTTCCTCACAAATCAGGTGTCTCAATTAGATATAATAGAAGTGGGTAATCCAAAATGAACCCTTACATGTTCAAAGAATAATTTTGCAGTTTGTTCAGCTATAATCTGTTTACTACAAGGTACTAAAATACACATTTTGTTGAACCTATCCACAACAACATATAGATAGTCATGACCTTTCCTAGATTTAGGTAGTCCCCCAACAAAATCCATGGAAATGCTTTCCCAAGGGTGAGAAGGAACTGGCAAGGGAGTGTACAAGCCTAGTTTCCTATTGCTGGGCTTGCTTTTAGCACACATAGCACACCCCTTTACATTTCTAGAAACTATCTCATTCATTCTCGGCCAATAGTAGAACCTTTGCAGTTGTACAACTGTTTTACTCACCCCAAAGTGACCTGATATCAGAGAAGTGTGGGCTTCCCTAATTATCTTTAATCTTTCAGTTTGTGGAATGCAGAGTTTCCCACAATGATATAAGAGTCGGTCCTTCACATGATAGTTCAATTCTTCTATTCTTTTGCCTTGACTCAAAGTTGCATATACATCTTTAAAGTCCACGTCTTGAGCATACTGTTCTATGTAGCTTTCATGTAGCACAGAATTATGCTTAAGTATGGTAGATGCATTTATAATGGGTCTAGATAACATATCTGCAACCTTGTTATGTATGCCCTTTTTATATCTGATAACTAAATGGAACTATTGTAGAAAACCCATCCATCTGTAATGTCTTGATTGTTGCAACTTAGTTTGGGAGTGTAGATATTGAAGTGGTTGATGATCAGTGTGTATTACTATCTCTTTGCCCATTAAGTAATGTTTCCACTTTTTCACACTCTGAACTAACACATACAATTCTTTGTCATAGGTAGGATAGTTAACCACTGCAGGATTAAAAGTCTCAGAATGATAACATATGGGTTTATTGTGCTATATCAACATTGCTCCCATGGCATAGTCACTGGCATCAGTTTGGATATCGAATGGTCTTTGTAGATCTGGCACTGCTAGTACAAGGGTTGTACTAATTTTTTCTTTCAAGGTGTTGAAGGCTTTCTGATGTTTGCCTCCCCACTGAAACACCTTGTTCAATCCTATCAAAGCATGTAAGGGAGCTGTAATTGAGGAAAAATTTGAAATGAACTTCCTCCAATATTATGCTGCTCCTAAGAAGCTTCTCACTTCTATAGCAGACTTGGGCTTAGGCCAGTTTATGATCACTGCCAGTTTAGAGGGATCTATTTTCAATTCACCTCCCCCTACTATATGACCCAAATAATTTAGAGAGGTTTTTCCAAATTCACATTTAGAGAGTTTAACATAAAGTTTTTCTCTTTTCAAAACATCTAATATCTTTTTAACATGATTTAAATGTTCTTCCCACGTTTTACTGAAAATCAGTATGTCATCCAGATACACAATAACAAAATCATTAATAAAAGGTCTGAGTACGTCATTCATTAATCTCATGAAAGTAGCAAGGGCATTGGTCAAGCCAAAAGGCATAACCAACCATTCATATAATCCCTGCTTCGTTTTGAAAGTAGTCTTCCATGCATCTTGCTCTACAACTCTGACCTGATGGTATCCATTGTGCAAATCCAGCTTGGTGAAGTAAATAGTTTCCTTCAATTGATCTAAAATATCATCTATGCGAGGAAGGGGATAACAATTTTTTATTGTTATCTTATTCAGTGCTTGGTAATCAATGCACATTCTCCACGAGCCATCTTTCTTTCTCACCAAAACGATTGGTGACCCACATGGTGATGTGCTAGGCCTGATGAACCCTTTCTCGAGCAACTCTTGCACCTGCTTCTTGATTTCAGCATTCACTAAAGTGGACAACCTTTTATACCTGTGGCTACAATGATTGTTTCATCTCCCGAGTCTGGCCCCAAATCTTTCTGAATAGCTGCAACACTCTTCTTCTTCTTTCCCTTGGACTTCTTAGGCCTCAGCTCTGGATGGAGAATCCAACAGTGCTCATCATCATGCCTCTCTTTTTTACAGTGAGTGCATGAATCTTTTCCTTTTTGTGCAGTGTTAGCCTTCCTTATTTTCCACTTCTTCTCTCTTTTCTCCTTGCTCTTGCTTAGAGTGGGTTGGGATAGTCCCCCAACTTCTGGATTTCCATTCTTTCCACTAGATTCTAGATGAGTAGCTTGTACAGATACCTCATCTATACTACTGGGATTAAACATGAGGATGGTATGCCTCATGTAGCTGTGTAGAGCACCAATGTACTTCAAAAAAAGTTTCTGGTGAGTCTAATGAGATGCCCAACATCAATGATCTCTTTCTGAATTCTTAAGTATACCCTTTCACACTTTTCCCTTTCAACTGCCAAAGAGTTTGACAACACATCATGACTTGTTGCATGTAGGCCAATGTATAGAACTGCTTTTTGATGGTAGAGACAAAGTCACTCCAGACAGAGATGGTCTTACCATGCTTCTTCACATCAGCTTGGGTTCTGCCTTCCCACCAAACCAACGTAGTGCCTCCTAGGCATAGGCTTGCCAACTAAATCTTACTCTTGTCTGAGTCTATTTTTTGTGCCTTACAATACACATCAATTTGTCTAATCCAATTGTCCAACTTTTCAGCATTTAGCTCTCCATCATATATAGGAAAATCAAATTTGACATCCAATTTAATCAAAGATGCCTTCTTGCTATGCACAGGGCTACTAGGAGGTGTAGGAAAGCCTTCTTCTTCTCCATTTCCTTTAGAGTGGTCATGACAATGAGATTCATCTTATTCTTTTTCTTGTTTAGATCCTGATGAATCTTCATCCTTATGCTTTCTAAAGTGCCTATACATTTCTTCTACCATAGACTTCAGAACTAGGAAACTTTCTACAAACTGGGGGTCTGGCCCTGTAGAACCTTCTTCTGACATTGTCTTCTGAGAATAGACTCTCCCAATTTTAGGATTAGTTTCCACCAACTCTTCTTCTCCCAATTTGAGCTTTGATCTAGTGACCATTCACAGCTAAACCAACATAAGCTTGTCTAACCTTATAGCCTAGAGCTCTGATACCACTTGATCTGATTCTCACCCTATGAGTGACCTCAGTTGAAGATTTAATAAACAAAAGGCATTACAGACTCATGTGTTGGTGTGTGTTCTGTGTGATTGAAACAACAGATCTATCAGATTGCCAATACATAGACATTTTACATGGAAAGACAGTAGAGAAATACAGTAATCAACACAAAGACACAAACAAGTTTTAATAAGGAGTTCACCTTATTCTCCAGGGCTACGTCTCTAGTCGAGCTTCAATGGTGGCCTTATTTTATTGTGTCTTACAACAAAGAATTTATAATGCAGGGACTCAATATGAGTTCTCCTGACAACAGATTTTGCTTGACAGGGTGGTTCTTGGATTCCCCAAGCCACTCAGAGCTCACAGACTCTTTTCTTCCTACCAGCTCTGTCTCTTTTGGTTTACAGTGGAAATAGCCAACTTTGATGCTCAATGCGGACAGATTCCTCTATGGGAAGGCTTGATTCTTCAAGCTCTTGGGTGCTCGATGCTGCCTGTCGTCAGCTTAGCCCTCTGTCTCCTCTGTTTGGCTTTACTACTCTCTGTGCTCAGTCCTCCTCTCAGGGTTCACTGTTCACTGTCTCTCTTGGTCACTTGCACTCTTCGATCTGAATCTCTCTTCTGATCTCTCGTTCACTGTCTCTGCTCATGGATTTAGCCATTCGACCCTCGTGTCTGTTCGTTTCCTCTCCTTCCTTGGTCGATTCACTTATCGCCTGTGTGCTTGGAATTCCCTGTTCGGCGTCAGCATAATGCTCAGGAAGTAGCCACGTGTCTCCATCGGAACTATATCATCCCGCTTCTCGATTGATTGCTTTCTCCATCATGGTAGTCAACGGATTCCAAATCCTCTTAAAGCATGACTTAATCCCTTGTCAATTTGGCTCTATCTATCAGACGCAATCTCAGCCATCCAATCTGGGCTCCTCCAGATCCAACGTCATTCGCACGTCGAGCGCATTTGACTTGCTCGACTAATAACGCACGATCACGACGGTTTTTCTCTCTCCTCCGCTACCACGCGTCAATCGCTGATTGTGATCGCTTCTCTTTCTCCAAAACTACTTACCGTTTAAGGGCGTCCCAACTAAACCGCCGGTTTTTCGGTGTGGGTCCCACCTTTTTCCTTCAGCGCCTTTTCCTTTTTCCGCCCACGGTCCTTAGGTTCCTCCATGCAACCGGGGGCTGGGGGCTTTCCATTTCGGCCCTATTTGCCCAGCAATGTGTGTTAGCATTAATCGCTAACACGCATCGAAAACCAGTTCCTTTTCCCGATCCAGGGCTCCCAGGGGCTATTTTGACCTCCTCCGCAGTCTCCATGGGCCTCGGTCATCACGCTTTGACCGAGGTCCTCGTCGTTCCACGCTGGCTACCATGGCCACTTGTTCAGGGTGTTTTCGATCGTGGTTTGAATTCTTCATGGATTTGTTCGACCTGTTTTAGTCACGGTTCTATGAAAATCGTTTATGGATCCGATTCGGATCACTTAGCCACAAGTTACACTAACGACTCACCAGGCACATGAACCTTGCTATTTGAAGACGAATTATACCACTCTCATGCGCTGACGAGCAAGAGAGAATGAATATCATTAAGATAATGGAAATCGGTCCATCATACCAAATGACACTCCTACACCAAATGGTATGAGGCATAGTTGAGACTTCATACCAAGGAGATCTCCTTAATGTTGGCGGGTCTAATACCGTCAACAAGTCAGAAAAATTCTTAAGTTGGATAGATTTTTTTAGTGTCTCCTCTTATCAATAAATGAGCTTTGATTCACTTAAATGTCCATTGTTTATGAAATGGTTAATATAATATATTTCAATGCAACAACATGTTTTGATCACTAAATCAAGTTATCCCCAAATCTTCTAATATAAAGAGTCCTCATCAAATATAACCTTTACTATAATAAAATGTCTCCACTTTTCCCTATGAAATCTAAACCCTTTAATGCTTTATTATTTTATATATTATTAAATTTCACCCCTAATCATCAATATCACATATTAAAAGAGTTAAATTAATATTCATAATTATTACACAATAGTAAACTCCCATAAAAGAGAATGAATATTTATATAAGGAATACGCACGACCTATTAAAAAAATTCCTATGCGTAAAACCTACACATAACTGATGTTGCTATAAAAATATGAGAAAAGTTGTTTCTCATCCTTTATGATTTAGTTCATAAATTATCCACATTAATGATGTTGTTAAAGCACACTAACATAGAAAAACGTTAAGGTGATCTATCTCTCATCATTTGATAATTTAGTATTCGAGCTAATGGTACTTAGTATATGATTCATATATATATATACATAAATCTCATATAAAATGCCCATACATAAATATAAATCTCATATATACCATATATATCATAAATATAAATCTCTATGTAGCATCTTTAACATTAGGTCAAACTCGTAAAATTTACCATGGATCATAAATCCTACAAAAAGCGGATGTTCCGAGGAAAATATCAAAAAGGTTGGTTCTCATATTTTTATGATTTAATTTATAAATCATCCACACTATACATGATGCTAAAGTTATATATCTCACATCATTTGATGATTATTAGGGAGCTAATAATACTTAGTACTTCATATATGCACATAAATCTTATAAAAAATACACATATATATCATGGATACAAATTTCTATCCACCATCTTTAATATTCGGTCCAACTCTTTATAAAATCTAAATATTAAATATATAACCATGCTTTGTATAGACTAAAGAATATGCATCTTTATAATATAAAGAAAACAAGAACATGTGCCATTTCATTCGAAAAGTATAATCTATTATACATAGATATTATTTTAAGAAGATTGTATATATATAAATAAATATAAATGCTTCATAATGATGTGCATACGTAAAAGCTTATATTAGATACATAATAGGAATACAAAACTTTATATACCGCCTTTAACATTATATCGAACTGCGCTATAAAATTTAAACATAAAATATATAATAGTATTCTATACAGACTAAACAATATACACAAATATGGTTTAGGAAAAAAGGAAAACAAGTAAGATTTTACCATACTAATTAAATCACTTTCATTAGCATACCTTTTTTTTATAAGCTTTGCAGTATATATTTTTTCTATTAAACATATAGATGGTAACAAAAAATATGTCTAGTGGTTTCAATTTTTCTTAGGGACATTAGGTATGTTGATTATTGATCAACATCATATGTTGTTTAAAATTTAAATAATTTGATAATATCTATCTATGCTAAATATACTACCATATTTACTATATGTTTAATCCTTCTACTATCAAAGTAAATATTATCTGACAAATCATCATAAAAAAAAAAACACATTGCTTTTTGCTACTCTACTTCAGTCATCTAATGATTCAATAGGAGTCACATCCTTAGCACTTGACCCAGGCAATTCATTCTGCAACAATCTTTGAATTTGTTTTTCCATTTGGCCAAAATGAACATTCTGATGATATTGTTGCACCATCAAACCCTGAATCTCCCTTTGAATTTCCTTTAAGATTGGCCCCTCTTTTCCTGGTTGCAGTGGTTCTTCCAGGTCCCTTTTTGTTGTCATGGCCCTGGCCAGTAGGTTCTTCATTACCCAGTAAAGTTCGATTGTCTGTCTAAACAATGTTTGTCGACCTTAGCGGGGTCCCAGATC
The DNA here is from genome assembly GCA_000404065.3 of Pinus taeda. NCBI lineage: Eukaryota > Viridiplantae > Streptophyta > Pinopsida > Pinales > Pinaceae > Pinus > Pinus taeda. The sequence continues at coordinate 146,117 of APFE030975649.1, read as the reverse complement.
TATGAGCAGGGGATCCCTTTCCTCTATTGGAAGTGGTTTTGTCGCTACCTTGACATTTATCTCTACCTCCCATGTTGAAATTATGGATTTTACCTATGCTGGAGTTCCTCCATGGTATGCAAGCATGAGGTTTTGCATGTTTTCCTCTCCATTTTTCCTGCCCCTCTTCTGTTGGGTCTTTTTGGTCGAAACCACCGATGATTTCTTTTTCTTTTCTATCTGTTTACAAGTATGATGACACTCTTTTCTTCCTAACGTTGCTTCTACCTTCAACATTTTCCTTTCCCTCTGAATTTCTCCCTACCACTGCCCCTCCCTAATTCTTTCCTTCTCCCGGTGTAGGACCGTCGGAGTCAGAAGGGGAGGAAAATTAAATAAACCTATAAGAGTAGCATTAGTAAAAAACATTTAACCATACCATATTTATATATTGGCCTTTAGCCATTCCATGTGAAGCACCATTACAAAATCTCAAATTCGGATTTCAGGGAGATGATGTGAGTTCCCCCCAATCCCTTTCTATCTTTCCTTCATCCTCACTATGCACAATGGTGACTGATACTCTTCCCTCAACCACTTAATTCCCACCTTGAAGAAGTAGACCTACTAGGTTCCAAGCTTTGGCCCATCGACACCCAAGTTGATAGGGAAACAAAGTTTGGGGAATTTAAGAAAATAAATGCAAGAGTTTGACTATGTTCTAAGTGAAATTGGAAGCCCGTCGAGGTTTGGAGCCCACAATTACTCCTTTTTACCCCTCTGGTTATTGAAGCTGCCTTGCAGCTCGACTTGAGCTGGTTTGGCTAAGAGAATGGTGAAGAACATACCCATAACTCCCCCCAATCAGCCTTACAATCCTCTACCCAACCATATCGCCAATTCCACTGAATTATACTCGCAATGACAAAATTACCAACCGCATCGGGGTTCAAGTCCCATAACTACCAATTATTTCCCCTCTGCTCCTCCAGATTTCTTGGGAGCCAAGCTACGACCAGTTAACCAAGCTTTATGAATTTGTGGTACCTAACGCCCCTTTCCTAACCCCTTGGGTCTAGAGGTTTCCCAAGAACCAAACTAAGCCAAAGTTGTCGGACAAGTATGTATTGCAAATTCCATACCCCCTTCTCGTCCCTCACTGGCTCTAGAGATTTCCAGGTGACCGCAGGCCCTCATGGGATCCTTGGCCCCTTCTACATCCAAGTCTTCGGGTTTCAATTATGGTCATTGCAAATTTCATTCTCCAGGAGCCAAAAGTCCCTCCTAACCCTCCATGGATCCCCTTATTCCCCAACATGCTACCATACGTTCCAGAAAGTAAAAAACAAAACATCAACGACAGAAGACTGAGCCGAATTTATCTCAAAACGTTCCAAACCACCACCATTCTATGCCAAACCAACCTTCATTCTTAGATCATTGACTCCATATCAAGACTAAGTTAGGTCTGAACTACATACCAGTCTCCTTCCAAGGTGTTGAAGGCATTTTCCAGGTGGAGGCGACAATCCCTTCTCCCGCAAGAAAATTTCTTCCCCCGACTTCCAGTCTTGTCACCAGATACCCGTTTCCCCCTCCAACCTTGCATGCATGCACCAACTACCTTCAACACCTTTCCTCCTTGATTACCTACCAACCTACCATTTTGTTTTCTGGAATCGATGAACACATTCCTTTCTCTCCCGATACCTCCCATCACACTCGTGTGGGCTCCTTGGATGGGATTCCCACTTCCCCTGTCCACTTTCCCTTCAAGCATGTCTACGATCCAACTCTAGATCTCCTTTCCCATCACACCCCAATCAAGGGACCATGAATTTTATTTAAAAACGAAGAGTAAAGGGATTATCTTTGAGCATCATCTAAGTAGATATAAGAATAAATAAAAGACTATATATTTAATATCGGATGAAAAAATGTAAAACATTGCATTTTAAATTAAGTTACAAACATTTTTTATTAATAAATGTAGAAATGTTTTTTTGTTTTGAGGTGCTAGTTACTTTCTTTATCATAATGATGAGACATAAGTTTTATCAAGCATATATATGAATACAAAACTCTATACACCTTCCTTAACAATGTATCAAACTCTATTATAAAATTCAAACATAAAATATACAATAATGTTTTATGTAGACCGGACAATATCCTCCACTATGCTATAAAGAAGAGACAACATGTACCATTTCATCACTCAAACTAAACAACTTTCATCTAGCATGAATCTTATTTAAAGAAATGAAACAAGGTGTAAAAGGATTATCTATAACCAACTTTTGAGTGGATAAATTAGACATATAAATAAAATTCAAACATAAAATATACAATAATGTTTTATGTAGACCAGACAATATGCTCCACTATGGTATAAAGAAGAACCAACATGTACCATTTCATCACTCAAACTAAACTACTTTCATCTAGCATGAATCTTATTTAAAGAAATGAAACAAGGTGTAAAAGGATTATCTATGACCAACCTTTGAGTGGATAAATGAGTAAATAATGACATATAAAAAAATCTGGTTTAATGTTTAATGGTAAAAATGTTGCCTATTATATATATATTATATTTTTAAAAACATTTTAAACGAATTTACACATTTTTTGTTTTTATTTATTTAATAGTCATTTCATAATAATGATAAACATTTAAATCTTATCTTTTATATACACTAAACTCTATACACCATCTTTAACAATTTATTAAATTCCCATACAAAATCCAAACATAAAACAACAATAGTCTATATAAACTAGACAATATCCATCACTATGCTATAAGGAAAAGATATCACATGCCATTTTAACGCAGGAAATAAACAACTTTAATCTTTCATTTACAGAGACGAGTCCTATTTACAGAGATGAAACAAAGTGTAAAAGGATTATTTTTAATTAACATTCGATGAGAATTATCTTTAATTAACATTTGTGTGGATAAAAGTATAAATAATTACATATTAAATATAAATTAATGAATTTTGTTAGCCGCATTTTCTGGATTAGATTTAATGACATGTTATTGTGATTTGCAACGTGTTATAATTTTGAGTTTTAAGCGACATATAAAAATGTGGGATGAGATCATATAAAATATTTTAATGTTAAAAGATAAACCGATGAAATGACTAACAAAATTTCTAATTAATGTTGAAAGATAAACTGATGAAATAACTAACAAAATTTCATTTAAGAGAAAGACCAAAATATGTATGAAAAACATGATTATAAATAAGAAAAGTAGATATGGTAATTTTTAGAGTTTTATTTTTTATTTTTATGAGAATATATTTATTTGAATGGAGGTATATTTCCCATTCAAGGGAGTGGTTCATTATAGAAAGCACAACGGGAAAAAATAGGCATACACATCTACTTGGAAGTTGGAATTAGTAAGACATTTGTTGTGTCATTTAGATATTATATGTTTTTCAATAGAGATATAAGTATTGATTGTCAATGATTGAGATACATTTCCCCAGAGAATGGTTTATTACCCAAAAAAAAATGGAAACAATCAGGTATATACATTTATTTGGAATTTGGAATTAGTAAGTGGTTGTGTCATTTAAATCTTATATGTTTGTTTAAATGATTTTATTTTTCAATAGATGTGTAAGTATGGATGGTTAATGATTAACATATATAATCATGTATTATATGATAGAATCGTAGGAACTAAATATTATCCATGAGAAAATATTGTAGGAAATTAGGTTTTAATCATAAGGAATGTTGTGTTTTTGGAGAAAGTGAAGAATTAGGAAAAGTAGAATTGTTAGTTCTTTAAAATTGATGTAAAGAGTTAAAAAAACATAAAATATCTTAAACTTAAAGTAAACATAAAATAATAAGATTATAATCCATGAGCTCAAAATGATGGTAAATCAACATGAAACATAGTTATAATTATTATTGTAAATATTGCAACATCAAGAAAAACAATAATAAGATTATAATTCATGAGTTCAAAACAATGGCAAACTAACATGAAACACAGTTATAATTATGATTGAAAATATTGGAATATCAAGAAAAAAAATTCACAAGTTTGAAAATTAATCATGCATAATGTGTTAGCTCTATGTAAAACATATTTTAAATTTATTTGATATTTGCCATACATAATCACAAAATTCTTGGAATTTATGGTTATTATTGAATTTGAACATCATGATGATTTCACATTGTGACCAATATCTTATAACATCCTTTCATAAAACGGTTTTAAATTTGTGAAATATAGGGTTAATATATTGTAGTATTGTCGTGCATAATGGATTTTATAGGTATTGGAGAGTATGAAAGGGGATTCAACAAAAGTATTTTGCGAAATATTTTTCAATACCTAATTAAATTAACGATATTCTTTAATACTCCTTGCATGCATATACTATGTTACTGGTTCGTTAAATGCAAACCTTTGTTGAACACATGGCACTAATTTCACTATGATGAAACATGATCACCTTTGGTACATGTAAGATGACTTTCTCAAATTTGATTACTTTTTCTTATTGATGGTACTTTAGAATATATTTATGTTGATTGCAGATTTCAATTTTTTTTGAAAACATTATAAATATGAGAAAATTTAAATAACTAAGTCATTTATTTTATTTCAATCATAAATTATTTTTAAAATATTCCAAAATTAGGCAAGTGTTGCAATCAATCAAATATCGACAAATAAAATATTTGACTTATTTATGGAGGAACTTCGGTTCAATGTGAAGTTCTTCTAACTATTTAGAGATTTCATGTAAAGAAAGCGAGGAGTCTCTCTTAGGTAGAAACCATTTCTCGGTTAAGTAAATTATTTTTTCTACTTTGTTGCAAATTTGTGGAAAATGTCCATGTTGTAGAAATATAATGAAAGTAATAATATTATTGCAGTGGAATTATTGAAGAAAAAATAATAGTGAAAGGAGAGGGGATGAATTATAATTCTTTAAAAAAAAACTTTGAGCTATTTTTAATAAGACATACAAAACACCATAAATCGAAATGAACATATGTTGATCACAAGGCTCACATTTTTACATAGAAACCCACACAAGAGAAAACCACAAAACACATTTTTCTTTATTAATGAAATTAGGCACCAACCTATGCTTACATTAATTTATTGGAAAGAACTATAAGGAGATACCCAACCGCTAATTGACATACACCAATCTGAGGGAGACACTAATCCCTTGATTTACAAGTACCCAATTAAAGGAGACACCAATCCTCTCATTTTTTTCATATTTTAAATTTAAATATTAGCTTATATAATTAATTTCTTCTTCAAGTATTCTCAATATTCTTCGTTAATACACATTTACTTCTAATTCAGACTTTTTTTAGCTCTGAGATTTTGATGTAACTTAGCTAGAATTCTACTGCAGTTATATCTACAATCTGATTTGTTATGGTCTTTGACTATGATTAATATGCACTAGAACCACACTATAATCTATATTTCAATCTACTGATGATTCCTCTCCTCAAGTTGGCATACCTTCCTTCAATCGGTTTACAACACTTTCTTAGTTTTATTGGTTGATAGAAATTCTCCCTATGTGTTCACCCACAGTCACTTATACATAATCTCAACAACACTTTCAATTGTTTTAACCATTTATTTATATGTTTATCCCTACTTTACCATCGATATTGATCCATACTATTGACCCATGGTATTGTGGATTAACTGGATCATGCTACTCCTTACAACTAAGAAAATTTCTTACCATTCACACACATCTTACACAAGCTTATCATGCACCAAACTAGTATGCTTTTGTCTTTCCTCCTTATTTCCCTTTAGTGACACTTTCATATTTATAATGGTGCCAAGATTATTTTCTTGTTACATGATATATCCCTTACATCAAACCCTATAACAGTTGCACCCTTCACATATGCCGCATATGCTCATGTCCATGACCACAACCATACTATATGATGTAATACTTCATATAACTCCCTTGGCTTTTCACAAGTTGTGAGAGGTGTTACTTGTTCCTTTTGACTTGATCTCTAAGATCTATCATGAATATTGACTTAGCACATGCTTCAATTTTTTTATGTTTTCTGAATTTAATTCTAATACCATTATTATGATAATATTATGAAGAGCTTTTTGATGATATAAAATTTGATTCAATTTGAGGTTGAGATCAAAATTTATGCTCATTCAAAGTTATATCAATAATAATAATTCATGTTGCTTCATGGATATCTATGTGGCATCCACGTGGCCCTTTCTTGGCCTATTTGGCAATATTATGACCACTTACCTTCACTATCACATGTTGCACTAGGGTATGAAAGTTCTTTGGTTAAAAATACTGATAACATGAAGTGCACCCCCCAAAAATAATTGTTAAGGAATTGGGAAGGGTGCTCGTAAATTAATATCAACTATAGTTCAAAGATGGGTGGGTTAGTGTGAATCCTAATTGCCCCTTGTCACTCATTAACATTGACCACAAGGGGGCCCACTCAATTGATATTGAGTGCTAATATCTAGGACACTCTCCACTTTGTTCCTTTAAAGATACTTACGAACTAGGTAGGGTCCACCACCAAGGCATTTCGCCCTTATACTCTCAAGTGGCATTCATGTGTACCTGATTAGGCTCCCATGGCATTGTCATGGTAACATTCCATTATGGTATTATTGTAACCAACCCTAGCTAAATTTGTGATCTAGGTGGATGTTCGCGGCCACCCACCTATCCCACTTAGACCCCCACAATTGTCTCTTTCAGTTTTTTAGTTTCCTTAATTGTAGCACAATTTACTATTTTTAGCAGTTTTTTGGGTCTTGAACTTCCAGAGTTGTTTTGAGGCCCTAAACGACTTTTTTTGGGAAAATTGGGAGAAAAATGTGTCGACAGGTTGATGTTCCTCATTTCAAAGTTGTAGTCCTTGTGTAGATCTTCCTAACGAGGTATTTTGTTCATCAAATGAGGATCGTATGCAAAAATTATGACCCTGGGAGGTTGATGTACAAATTTACTGAAAAACAGGGCCCATAGTTTGGTGCTTCATCTCCTAGGGTTAGGTTTTTGGATGTTTAGGGTTTTCCATTGTTTCTCAACAATAAGTAGGCCTTTGAGCCTTATTTTAAGAGAGTTCATAGGCATGTAGCCGCCACATCTCTCCTCAGAGATAAGCTACCATCGCCCTATCTAGTTTATTTCCATTTCTATTTGTAAGCATATTTCATTATTTTACATTAATGAAATGAAGTATTTTTTCTGCTGCATCTATGTACCTATGGCTATCTCTCTAATTTGTTGCGTTCCTGTTTAAATTCTGATCAATTTGGGACTACAAAATTGTGTGACTTCTTGATACCCCTAGATTCTTGGACATCCAAATAGCGCACTAAAGCATTCCACAAGGCATGGCTCCCTAGTGGGCTAATAATATAGTTCCTAAAACTATATCCCACTTACTGTGTATCTAGGTTGTAGAAAGGCATGTGATTTTCTCCAAACCCAAAGCATCAGATTCAAAACTAGTACAACATACATGTGTGGGCCCCATTATTAATTATGTCATGCAGTCCCCACAAAAAGGGTAAAAAGGGAATTTTTTCCATATGAACATCTGCACTCTCAGGACGTGAATAACCTTTGCCATCCACATATTTTCTATTAGATAAACTAGAACAATATTGAGAGGGGTATCAATCAACATTGTGAGAACTTAAAACTTTCTTTCACAATGATAAAGAATACTTCAACAATAAGTATAAGCAAACCAATTCAGAAATCAAGACACAATAAAATTTGGATCCCCAACTAGGAAAACCACCAAAGTTTTTGTATTATGATGCAATTTATAAACTATTACTTAATTATATTAATATGTTGCAATATTCTACTTGAAGATTTTTTAGGCTACCACCTAAATGAATTTCCTACTTCTCAATTCATAAACTACCATTGGAAGGAAGCTCCTAATTCACAATTGATCAACTATCACTGAAAGTAGCTACAACCTATGATTTATTAGCTACCACGGAAAGGATATCTAACCCCTACATAATAATATCTAATTTGTTGGACCTTCCTGAGTCATATTTCATACCATTTTCGAACTCAAATCATGAAGGAATTTTTATCATAAAATAAAAGAATATCACCTCATGCAATCACCATAAATCCCATTAAACATCTTCTCTAATCTCTTAAATCCTTTGATTAATTCACCAATGATAATAATAACACCAACTCCTTTTTCTTTTTTATTCAATTATGCTTATAAAGAAATTGAGCTAATATTTTTTTACTTCACTTTTTTATTAATCTCAACTCTTAACATACATGAATTCTTATTTTGACTTGCATTTGCACTTGTTTTCTACTTTTGTTGAGTTCATCCCAATGTGGGAATTATTTTTTTGAAACAACCTCCTCCCTCACTACCCAAGTTACTGGCCAACTGGGGTAAACATGTGATGTGATGCTACTATGATATGATTCAACATCCAAGTTGACCTTATCGAAGTGGAATTTATGGAAACACATCAAACATACTTTCCACATTAGAAACAACACTCCTAGGAGCCATCCCAACCACACGCGTATCATGTCGTTGGGTCCCACTGAGTTTGTAAGCTACTAAACATTTGGACGCTACCATGTTATGGGAATTATAGCATCCAGAGAGCTCTGGATGCTCCTGCAAGCCTTCAAGCCTATGTCTAGGGACTATTTCCAGTAGACCCATGCTGAAGTCCAAGGAATTTAAGGCACTTTTCAAGCCCATAATTCTGGCCACTGACCAGAAGTTCTTATAGCCTTTAGAATACATTAAATGCATGATAAAAAGACTAATAAATAAAAAAACTAACTCTAATATTAGCCCTAACCATCCCCAACCAAGAATGACATTCTATCAAGCATATCACAAATATGTAATTTAAAGGTATAAACAACAGATTTAAGCATAGAGGTCTCATACTTATCTGAGAATTTGTAAGAAGAATTGTTCTCTCATATCATTAGCTGCATTATCATCTATTATGTCATAGATAAATTGTTCATTCATTTACCAATCAAAACATGAGGAAAGCCATACATCATCATTGTCATAATAAATTCTTATAACCAGCAGAATAACCGCAGAAATATCAAGGATACATTGCCATAGAATCCAAATATAAACCAGTGAATTTACACATGAAAAGCCAAGGGAATGAATTTTATCATTAATGGAAGTAGAAACCAATTGGGGGTGGGACTGCCATGTTCCACACCTAGCCATAGATTGGCTGAGGCAAATATATCTTCATTCAATCACCCCCATGACATATTCCAAGCATGAATGTGGAACTAATAACTAACCAAAAAGTACTAAACAAGCATAAATACTACCAAAGTTCTTTGCCTACACTGTGAGGAATTTTAATGCCTCCTAATCTCTCAGGCCTTAGCCTAATCCATAATCTGATCAAGGGATCACTAGGCCCTACATTGAGACCCAATCTATAGGCTTTACCATACATTTCATCCTAGGACTCACTACAACAAAACCAGCAATTTGCGCCAGATTTATCGCCAGATTTTAGTGCATTTTTTTTGTAATTGTGACGAGCAACCTGGCGCTAAATCTGGCTCTATTGTACAATTTTTAAAGCGTCCTTTTTTGCGTCTGATTTTGCATCCTTTTTCACTCTAGATTTTGCATCATTTTTTGCACCAAACTATGCATCATTTTTTGCATCAAATTTTGAACCAATATTTGCATCTTATTTTATGACAGGTTTTGCTTCTAGTTTTGTGTCATTTTCTGCATCTATTTTTCATTATCTTTTGCTTCCTATTTTGTGTCATTCTTTGCTTCCATTTTTGCGCCATCATTTGCATCAAGTTTACACTGTATTTTGCTTCCAATTTAACGTCTTTTTCTGCATCCATTTTGTGTCAGTTTTTGCATCTAGTCTTACGCCAGGTTTTGTATCTAGTCTTACACTAGTTTTTGCTTCTATTTTTGCACCAGTTTTGGTGCCTATCTTTGCACCATATGTTGAATTTGATTTAGCACCAAATTTTGCATCCATTTTTGTGCCCATTTTTGCATCTTTTTTTGAACCATTTTTTATGTCTACATTTACGTTTGATTTGTCTCCATTTTTCCCATCTCATTTTGCACCATATTTTGCGTCATTTGTTGCATCCAATTTTGCGTCATTTTTAACACCATTTCTTGCATCCAATGTTACATCATTTTGAGCATCCAAATTTTCATTTATATTTTCATCTTATGTTGAGTCATGTGTTGTGTCCACCTTTGCATCTTATTT
>APFE030975649.1:117669-127994 GCA_000404065.3 Pinus taeda | reverse complement strand
ATTTGGGTTTGGTGGTTGTGAATTCCATTGCCACTGAAGGTAGGTATAGCCTAATTTTGTGTCCACCAGAAACCTATCAATTATTTTGGCTATACCCTCCTTACCCTTCCTTTCATTACACCAATCTTATAAATAGCATGCACTTTCAGAAGCTAACCACATTTTTCCAGTGTAAGTGAACACCTAGGATCAATTTCTCAATCTCTTCTTTAGATTTAATGGGCTTCTTTCCCTTACCTTTGTTGGTAGCAATGTTTTTGATGTCGACCAATCAAACTGTAGTCAAAGAGCCCCCAGCTCCAATGGTTTTTCAGACTGGTTTCGTTTGATCTCCACGTCCGAACATTCAATGTGCGAAGAGATAACAACAAATTATTGGAAAGGTGGCCAATTATAGTTTAAAAGGTCGTCTTGGGAAAAAAATTGTTTACTTATCTCCTAAAAAGAAAAAATGAAAAAATGTCACACATACAGTGCACCAACTGTGTATTATGTTCCTTAATATGAATCTGATAAAGATGGAAAAATATGAAGTTCATAACATAATTTAGCTTACCTTTTCAGAATACTTTGCTGCTGTTTCATTTTCTTTGTGTAGATTCTATAGCTTCCATAAACTAAGTTGTCCCACCAGCCCAGCACGACTCTCCTTTAATGAACTGTGCAAGGCTCATCACTTCCTATGGATTGCCTTGGCCTGTAAACATAAATGGTATCTATGGTTATCTTTGTGCTTCCATTAAGTTTTCAATTCATCGGCCTTCTGGAAGGTGTAGCATAGAATGACTCTGAAAGTTATCCTTGTAAATTCAATTGAAAAGTTTGCAATCTATTGCTCAAAGTTAGTATTCTGTCTACAATTTGGTTCTTTTTGAATCCCCTTTACTAGGAACATTCATATAAGCCAAAATAGTAGAACCTTCAGCTACTTCTCCAGATTCCACAGGATTTTCTGTAAGGAGAATACTTTCAAAATTCTTTGTCCCTTCCAAAACCATAGTATCCTTCTCCATGACAGACACATGGTCTCCAAGTGGGACATGCAGTGACAAATATTTAGTCTCTGATGTCACATCATTTTCTATAAGCTCCAGCTTTTTCACTGGGGTATCATATTCTAGCCCCTCAACATGTTCAAGCCTCTTCAATGGCTCATCTAGGGAAAGTTGTTGATTGCACACATCCTTGTCTTCTAGAAGAGATTCATTCATACTTAAACAAGGGGATATATTGTAAATTTTTCTAATTCTGAATTTTTGGATGGAATTCTGGAGCCCAGGCCAAATAAGGTGCTTAAACAAGTTGATACATTATATCCCACCATAACCTCATGGATCCTCAACGGAGTATCCAATTGGGATGGTTCCTGCTTGCTCACCACAATCTGTATATTTTCTCCAACTTTGAAATTTTGGGTCTCTCCATCTTCCTGGCCATTGTTTCCCTCAATTTTGGCAGGGTCAATGAATCCCTCATGTTTTCTGTTGTTGTCCATATCAAACAATTGTTCTCTAATTGGACTTGCAGTAGTTATGCCATCAACAATAAAAATGCTTTCCTTGCATGCTCCATCTTCAACTTCATTCTTTTCCACAACTATATTATATCCCTCTGTAACCTCATGGGTCTTCAAAGGATTATCCAATCGGTAAAGTTCCTGCTTGCAGGCAGCTTCTGTAACAATCTTTGAGATATTTTCTGGAAGAGAATCACCAATACCTGAACAAAATAATGCATCATTACTCTCCATAAGGTTTGGCTTATCTAATGGATCACTAAAGTCCAGTACCAAAAAAAGAATTCAAGCAAGAAGACATATCAAGGCCTTCTGTAAGCATAGGCATCTTTAATGGAGTATCCATGTTAGAAGGTTCCTGGCTGCTGGCCACTATGTCTACTACTGAAATGGAGCAGCCCTGCTGCTAGATAAAGCTCAAACTTGATGAAGATCTTCTTACTGTTATTCAAAACTTTTTGCAGGGTTGTGATTTGAAACCCTGCTTCGACTGAAACCCCTAGTGTAAAAGATATTTTTGATTTTGAAATGCTAATAGTATATACTATAGATAGTGGATGTCAACAATATCATTGACTGTCAGAACAATTTGCCCATGCATATGCTCTTCCTTGATTATGATATTGAAGATAGGCAAAGGAAATTATACCAATGAGATAGATTAATGCCTCAGAGAATGAAGATCGGTGGATACTCCTGGACTTATTATGGAGATTGAAGACATAGCAAAAGTCTGACATTCCTTAGAAGTGAAGTCAGATGATCTTTGGTATCATAGAGATTTGTTCCTTTCACTTCTTCATAGGCACCTTACTAGCTAGTGCTAGTGAGAAGTATCAGTGAGTTCTGAGGGAGCAACATATATTTTCTTACTATGCCAACTATATGCCCTAGACTTGAATCTAAACAGCGAATTGTCAACAATGGTGTCTTGTCACTTAAAAAAAACTCAACAGTGCCTTGTGGATCTTAAATTCAACAGGTTTATTTATGCTGGTCTCTGTAAGATTACAGTCTTCATTAGGAGTTCTTTTCATGGTCATATAAGATGATGCCATTTGATGCTATTGGTTAGATTACATATAAATAGCAAATTCTCAACAATGGTATCTTGTCACTTAAAAAATACTCAACAGTGCCTTGTGGATCTTAAATTCAACATGCTTATTTATGTTGGTCTCTGTAAGATTACAGTCTTCATTAGGAGTTATTTCCATGGTCATATAATATGATGCCATTTGATGCTATTGGTTAGATTACGTATATATGGAGTATAGATTCCATATTAACTCTGCATTAGTGCCAAAATATGTCGCAGAGAAGCAATGTAGATTGATGCCATTCATTCAAACTGACTTTGTTGTAGAGGAACGTGTTAGTTGACCTGTGTGTTAATGTTATACATAATGCAGAGGAACAAAGTCTTATACATCGTGAGCCAATATGAACTGTGTAGAGCCAAGAGCTATTGGTAATAGAATTGGTAGTAACAACATACCAAGCAGCTCTGCTATTGCTGTTCAATGAAGCTACGAAGCTGAGGTATGTAGAAATTAAATCTCAACTAAATTTGGAAGATGAAGATCTTATTCGACTTCTGTATTTAGTTTCATGTGGAAAGAACAAGATTCTTCTAAAGGAACCTAGCACTTCAGCAATATCTACAAGTGATAATTTTGAATTCAATACTCCCTTTTCGCACAAGTTGAAAAAGATTAAGTTTCCACTTACAGATATGAATGCAAATGAGAGGAATAGAGTGATCGAAAATGTAAAAGAAGATAGACATTTCTAAATAGATTCAACAATAGTTCTCATCATGAAAGCTAGAAAAATCTTACCTCAGCAACAACTACTGAGTGAGTGTGTTGAACAGCTCCAAAGCACATTCAAGCCCAAACTTAAAGCAATAAAATCCAGAATTCAGGACTTGATCTCAAAGGAGTACCTGGAACGTGACAATGAAAACAATAATTTATTGAGATATATAGCCTAATATCATTGATTGAGATGCAAGTCGAAAACAAATCTGTAATACAACTTATGGTTAATTTTTCTTTATTTTAGAGAAATAAAACATATCACAGATTGGATTTTCCATGTGATTTCGATTGACTAACATAAAAATACTATGTTTTGCGATAGAGGATGAAGAAGTTTTCCAGGTCACTTGCAAACCACTCACCTAGTTCTACCTTCAAGAGGAGGGACTTTAGATAATGCATGGTTTTTGTGCCACAACTCATCAGAGGAGAGAACACTGCTCGACACATGCTACGGTTCCTTAAATTTTGTTTTATGTTTTAGACAGGGAGTTCCAACCCTTCGTCTACAAGGAAATAACATAAAGTGGCGACGGATCGATATAGAAGTTGAAACTATTAGGATCTAAAGGAGTGCTGGTTTTATTCACTACTCTTGCTAGTGCCTAAAAAATATAAAATTTGGGTTTGGTGGTTGTGAATTCCATTGTCACTGAAGGTAGGTATAGCCTAATTTTGTGTCCACCAGAAACCTATCAATTATTTTGGCTATACCCTCCTTACCCTTCCTTTCATTACACCAATCTTACAAATAGCATGCACTTTCAGAACCTAACCACATTTCTCCAGTGTAAGTGAACACCTAGGATCAATTTCTCTATCTCTTCTTTAGCTTTAATGGGTTTCTTCCCCTTACCTTTGTTGGTAGCAATGTTTTTGATGTCGACCAATCAAACTGTAGTCAAAGAGCCCTCAACTCCAATGGTTTTTCAGACTGGTTGCGCTTGATCTCCACGTCCGAACATTCAATGCGCGAAGAGATAACAACAAATTATTGGAAAGGTGGCCAATTATAGTTTAAAAGGCCGTCTTGGTAAATAATTGTCTCTATTGGACAGGCAGGTTTCTTAGCTGTCAGAATTCAAATGTTTGTACCTCCACCAACCTCCTTCATTACTTGTATGTGATGGACACTGCAAGTCAACCGAATTGAGTTAAAAACTCCAAGCGTCGATCTCTGAGAAAACAGTACATAGCAAGTTTTCTTCCCAAGAACTGGATCCATTAGAAAACACATTGCCTCACAAATAGCGTTGATGTTGTTTATACATTGATCACAGTCAAGGTTCAACTAAAAGAGGCCATTTGTGAGGACAACAGACACTCGAACCTAAGTGGAGCAATGGATAACAATCATCAGCATCAGCATAATAATTAATGAATTTCATATGAGTAAATCAACAGAAAAAGAGAGCTGTGTACATAGCTAGGAATATACCAATGCATTCATTGCTTCGGCTTTCCAAGTGGGACATGCAATGACAAATATTTAGTCTCTCATGTCACATCATTTTCTATAAGCTCAAGCTTTTTCACTGGGGTATCATATTCTGGCCCCTCAGCATGTTCAAGCCTCTTCAATGGCTTATCCAAGGAAAGTCGTTGATTGCACACATCCTTGTCTTCTAGAAGAGATTCATTCATACTTAAACAAGGGGATATATTGTGACTTTTTCTAAGTTCTGAATTTTTGGATGGAATTCTGTAGTCCAGGCCAAATAAGGTGTTTAAATAAGTTGATATATTATATCTCGCCGTAACCTCATGGATCCTCAACAAAGTATCCAATTGGGATGGTTCCTGCTTGCTCACCACAATCTGTATATTTTCTCCAACTTTGAAATTTTGGGTCTCTCCAGCTTCCTGGCCATTGTTTCCCTCAATTTTGGCAGGGTCAATGAATCCCTCATGTTTTCTGTTGTTGACCATATCAAACAATTGTTCTCTAATTGGACTTGCAGCAGTTATGCCATCAACAATAAAATCTCTTGAAATAAATTCAAATAAAATAAATTAAAATAACATAGGATTAGTAAAATAAAAATAAAATAAAATAGGGAATTAGGGTTTTAAATTATATAATAATTGTATATAAGTATTAATATATATAAATTAACTATTATAATATAAATAAAATATTGATTTATAAAATAAGGGATTAGGTTTAATAAATAAGGGGTAGTTTATTCTAATAAAGTAAAAGTAATATGAATTAACTAGATTAATTTTATTAATCTAATATAAATAATAATATCAAAATAAAAATAACAATTAAAAACAAATTAAAATGATTTTTAAATATTCCCTTAAACTAAGTAATTATTGAATTTTAATTAATTTTAAACATTTTAATTAATATTTTTATCAATTATATCAATTAATTATATTAATTAATTGATTATTTAATCTGAATAATAAAATAAAATTGAATATTAAATAATTTAATAATAATAATAACAATTATAAATAAAGAAATTTCTTGAATTAATAAAGAGTAATGTCGGCTGTCATTTTAGGGTTCCTTTGTGTATTTATATTCAGGTTCCTAGCGCTTTCTCTCTCATCATCTTTCATTCAATTCAATTCTATCCTTCAGAAGCGTCCTGATGATGGACCCCCATTGGGGTTCGAAACGTCGACAGACTGAACTGGAAACTGTGGATAATCCGGAACATGAAGCTACAAATAAAAAATCTTTCTTGGCATGCTCCATCTTCAACTTCATTCTTTTCCGCAGCTATATTATATCCCTCTGTAACCTCACAGGTCTTCAAAGGATTATCCAATCGATAAAGTTCCTGCTTGCAGGTAGCTTCTGTAACAATCTCTGAGATATTTTCTGGAAGAGAATCATCAATACCTGAACAAAATAATGCATCATTACTCTCCATAAGATTTGGCTTATATAATGGATCACTAAAGTCCAGTACCAAAAAAGAATTCAAGAAAGAAGGCATATCAAGGCCTTCTGTAAGCATAGGCATCTTGAATAGAGTATCCATGTTAGAAGGTTCTTGGTTGCTGGCCACTGTGTCTAATTTCACAAGTCGTATATTTTCTCCAACTTTGAATTCTTGTGTCTCTTCAGCTCCATTCTGTATAGATTGTTCTTCCTCGTCATCCTTATTACCATACTTGAAACAAGTCATTCATACTACTGAAATGGAGCAGCCCTGCTGCTAGATAAAAATCAAACTTGATGAAGATCTTCTTACTGTTATTCAAAACTTTTTGCAGGGTTATGATTTGAAACCTTGCTTCGACTGAAACCCCAAGTGTAGAAGATAGTTTTGATTTTGAAATTCTAATAGTATTGACAGTGGATGTCAACAATATCACTGACTGCCAGAACAATCTGCCCATGCATATGCTCTTCCTTGATTATGATATTGAAAATAGGCAAAGGAAATTATACCAATGAGATAGATCAATGCTTCAGAGAATGAAGATCGATGGATACTCCTAGACTTATTATGGAGATTGAAGACACAACAAAAGTCTGACATTCCTTAGAAGTGAAGTAAGATGATCTTTGGTATCATAGAGATTTGTTCCTGTCACTTCTTCATAGGCACCTTACTAGCTAGTGCCAGTGAGAAGTATCACTGAGTTTTGATGGAGCAACATATCTTTTCTTATTATGCCAACTATTTGCCCTAGACTTGAATCTAAATAGCGAATTGTCAACAATGGTGTCTTGTCACTTAAAAAAAAAAACTCAACAGTGCCTTGTGGATCTTAAATTCAACAAGTTTATTTATGCTGGTCTCTGTAAAATTAGTCTTGATTAGGAGTTATTTCCATGGTCATATAAGATGATGCCATTTGATGCTATTGGTTAGATTTCATATAAACAACGAATTCTCAACAATGGTGTCTT
Organism: Pinus taeda; assembly: GCA_000404065.3. NCBI lineage: Eukaryota > Viridiplantae > Streptophyta > Pinopsida > Pinales > Pinaceae > Pinus > Pinus taeda. The sequence continues at coordinate 120,775 of APFE030975649.1, read as the reverse complement.
GTCACTTAAAAAATACTCAACAGTGCCTTATGGATCTTAAATTCAACATGTTTATTTATGCTGGTCACTGTAAGATTACAGTCTTCATTAGGAGTTATTTCCATGGTCATATAATATGATTCCATTTGATGCTATTGGTTAGATTACATATATATGGAGTATCGTTTCCATATTAACTATGCATCAGTGCCAAAATATGTCGCAGAGAAGCAATGTAGATTGATGCCATTCATTCAAACTGACTTTGTTGTAGAGGAACATGTCAGTCGACCTATGTGTTAATGTTATACATAATGCAGAGGAACAAAGTCTTATACATCGTGACCATTTGAACTGTGTAGAGCCAAAGACACATCTATATATATACAGAGGACAGTGAGACACATATGTGCAGTGAAGCCTACTAGGTCGCAGAGGAACAATGTCTCTATGTCAATGTGATCATTGATTAATGGATGAACAGCGTACAATGTAGTATACAAGAGATGGGAGACTGTAACTAAGAGAAATAACAAGGTCCCTTAAGAACAATGAATATTTAGAGCGAGAGACTTCCTGTGGTGAGAGTCATGTAAAAAAACCTACAAACTTTGTAACCCGAGTCATTACATCAGGGGGAACAACACATCTCAGATAATCACAAATTTCTTCGGTTAGAAGTGGATAGCTAACAGAATGTCTACAATTTCTCTGCCCTAGGATAAAATAATGCTAATCTGGCAATAGAGAGTTAGGGCTCATAATAATCCATTCATTAACAATACTGAAAAATAACCCTACGCACAGAAAGTTTAGGGGATTCCATCCGTTGTTCACATAATGTGTATAAACAGCGTGGACAATGTCAAAGTTGGTGAGGGTAAGTTCAGATGGATCAACTAACCTCTGTGTTGCGTCTTTATAAGCCACACAGATTTGTCCCACTGCCTCCCTGATCCGCGAACTTTCTTTCTCTCTTGCCACCAATAGCTTCAATTTACGGAAGATCTGGTATTGCTGGCCCTTTTTCGTTCCCACCGCGCCTTTTTCTGTTTTTGGTTGTCCTCCCAAGTCCCCTCCTTCCACCTTTTTTCCTATTCCAAATCGGGGTTTTCCCAGAGCGAATGTTCTATGCTCAGCATATTGAAGATGAAGTGAGATCCATAGGTTCCAGTGCTAGCCCTTTTTCCTTCCCACTGCGTTTTTTCTGGTTATCCTCGCAATTCCCCTCGTTCCACCTTTTTTCCTATTCGAAATCGAGCTTTTCTGGAGCGAATCGGGGTTTCCTGGCACGAATGATCTACGAGGTTTTCTGGAGCAAATCGGGGTTGTCTGGTGTGAATGATCATAGATCGGCGCATCGAACATGGGAGTGAGATCCATAGCTTCCAGCAGTGGCCTTTTTTTTTCGTTCCCACTGCCTTTGGTTTTCTGGAGCGAATCGTGGTTTTCACAGCCCATTGAACATGGCAATGTGGAGCGAATCGCGGTTTTCACAGCCCATTGAACACGGCAATGAGGTTCATATGTTCCAGCATAGTTAGGGCAGGCCAAGAAACAATAATCTATTTATTGGCCATCTATATTTATTTCTTTAAATTACAATAATATGTAGTAAATACATAAATAAATATATATACATATTCAACCATTTTTTCTAAAGGTACTATGAACTTAACAATTAATTTTAAAATTCTTTTTATATTTATATATAGATATAATTTATATATATTTATAATTAGTTAGTTATACCTCTATAGCTAGTTAATTATACATTTTTTCTAATATTTATATTTTATATGTATTTATTAAATAGTTAATACTTGTAACTATCTATTAACTTAACAACCAATTAAATTAAAATTATTTTATACATATAATTTATATATTTATTTAAAGGTAAGGTTCCTTATTATAACTAATTTCTATTTAATTTATTAAATAACTATTTTTATTTTTTTATTTTTTATTTTTTTTACCTTAGTCCCAAGTCAAATTTAGCCGTTGGTCTAGTTAGTCGTTGGAGTGCACTCCTATATGGATAAACATGCTTATTATCTTTCATGAGTTTCATCAAATATTTAACATATTATTCATCAACTTTAGATATTCATCATCTCCAATTAACAAATATACATTAAGCAAGTTCATGCACTCTTATATCGATAACATGCTTATTATTTTTCATGAGTTTCATTAAAGATTTAACATATTATTCATCAACTTTGGATTTGGTGAGGACGAATTCTAGTATATTTGGTGAGGATGAATTCTAGTATATTACCAAGTGTATGTTTTTGTTTCAATTGTAGTTTTTACTTTCATGATTAATTTGGTTGTAATTTTTACTTCCATGATTAATTTAGTCTAAGTTCTCTAGGTAGTCATTAATGATCTATTCGGTGTTATGTGGGGGTTTTACTTTTCAACAAATCTGAAGTATCTATGTTACATTGGGATCTAGTGACCTTGTTGAAAAACCCTAGCAAACATCTTTGAAACCATCTACTAGCACTAGTTGAACTTGAGATTTCTCAAAAACTGAAAGGAACAAATAAGGGTTGCTTTGCCAATCCACTCATAACCTAATCCAATTTGGTGATGAAGGGAAACCAACTATAAGATATCAAACACCTTCCCTCATGCATAGTGCATAAAGGCTCTACCCCTGTAAAGGTTTGAACATGTGTTGTTTACATTGTAGTGCCCATAGTTGTACCATTTATACTTTACTCCTGCCTATTTGGGAGGAATAGATCACTTAGGCATCATTTTAGGATATATTGATTTATGCAATAATTCTTCTAGTCATTATTGACTTAGGTTGGAAATGCCATAGTGTTTTTTTTTCCAATAAGAAAAAAATATCATGTGTATTAATATTAATGCAAAGGTGTAATTTAGATCATCTAACATATATTAAATATGCTTCACATGTGTGACATGGTAGTATAATATGTTCAACATCTAATGTTTCGTAAATATTGAAATCTCCATAGGATTCAAACAATTTCATGAGAGCCCAGTGCCGCTATGTTCCTAATGTACATTCAAAACTAGATAAGCAACTTGATATCCATGTTAAAAACTAGTATCCAAAATTCAATAGATATGACCCTAATAATCA
>APFE030975649.1:81874-112172 GCA_000404065.3 Pinus taeda | reverse complement strand
TATATATATATATTGATGATGATGATGATGATGATGATGAGAAAAAAAAATCATTGGTCATAAAAGGTCACCATACTAGACTATCTTTAAAGGTAGATCAAAATTTTTTTTGCACACTTCCAAAACATATGGTTTCTATTCCAAGGTAGATCTTGAACACATTGATGAAGGCAACTTTGTCTTGGATGTATCATCCAAGCATTTTGTATATTTACAAGTTCACCTCTCATTTTCACTGTTTTTTAAAATGTTAAAGATTTTCACGCATGATATATTGAATAGTTAATAGACAATACAAATAGTTTCCACGGTTGATATTATTCTACTTATATGCTCTTTGTAACTAAACAAAATTATTAATTTTGTCTTGAGAATTAGACTTGTAGCACAAAGAAAATGGTTTGGAATTATTTAATGGCTATATCAATTCACAACTACTAACAATTGTTTTTGCTTTCTCCTTAAGTTTTGCAACCCAATTTGACTTAAACATAACAGTGAAAAAACCATTTGTCAATACTTCAGGTTTTACAAAATTCCTATAAACAACTATATCTACTTGGTAATCTAAAAGATATCAACAAATTCACAATCTCATATATTGGCCAGAAGAGGCCATCGTCAAAGTGAATCAAATACCAAGAATGATCTATGTCTACTAAAACCTATAATCACATTGTTTCCCTAATAGCAACTAAAACTTCTATACCTAGTTGTTGAACTTTTGCAACCAATTATAAACCTTCAACAAGAAGTAGTTTTCTAATGAGAATTATTGGCATATCTTCCTTGGTTTTACGAGGAAAAAGAAATAAAATTTCATTGGTTATCAAAGGTAAACCAAATTAATTATTTGCATACTTCCAAACCTAGGGTTTCGTATCCAAAGTAGATCCTAAGCACATCAATGAAACCAACTTTGTTTTTATGTATCATCCAAACATTATGTACAATTACAGACTCACCTCTAATCCATTGTTTATAAAAATGTTGAATATTTTCATACATGATATCCTGAACAGTTGGACAATGCAAATAGTTGTCATCGCTATTCTTCCATTTATATGTTTTTTGCAACTTATTTGAAAGAGCAATTTTGTCCCAACAATTAGCCTTGTAGCACAAAGAACATGGTTAATACATATGATTCGACCAAAAACTAGTTACTACCAAAATTCAACCAAAAAAATATTACTGCATAAAAATAGAATTAAAAGTAAAAAAATAAAAACAAAAATTTCCCAAATTAAAAATAAATAAATAAATGATCAATTTTTTTTACCAAAATTTAGTGATTTTTTTAGTGCTAATACTAACATCACCATTACAACAAGATATTTTTCTAGTGCTAATACTACCATTACAACAAGATATAAGAGGGATATAATGCAGAAAGTTTAATAATAATATGTATGTAGAAGATGGTCTTTAGACTAGTGAATTCATGATAATCAATGGGACTACAGTCAAAATAATTGCATAAATCGATTTTTTTAAACCAAAATTTAACAAAAACTTTGCTAGTGCTAACATTAGAACCACCATTACAGCAAGATATCTTTCTAGTGTTGACAACACCATTATAGTAAGATACCTCAAGAGAGACAAAAAAATTAAAAAGTATGATAGTAATACGTATCCAGAAGATGGTATTGAAACTAGTAATTGTTCACGAATCCATAAGATTGTAAGGTCATTCTCTTTATCATAATCATTGTCATCATCATCACCATCATCCTTGTCATCGTTATTGCGATCATTACATTATCATCATAACCACCATTCATGCCATCATCATCAGTTCCATCATCATCATCGTTATCATCATCATTATGGACATTGTTTGCAATTGTTCATAATTATAGATGTTGTAAGAAATATCATCAACCCAAAAAATGTGATCAGTGCTAGAAAAGGGTTGTTTAGGACACATTGATATATGTAAGAGAAATAACAACTCTATTTTTGAGAGATGATCGATGATGATCATCATCACCACCATTATCATCGTCATTGTCATTTTTATCATCCCCATCATCATCATTAATGTAATTTCTATCATCATTGTTGTAATCATCATCATGGACATCATCATCATTCATGCCATTATTGTTTTCGATGATGACCTAGATGAAAATGATGATAATGATGATGATGATGACAAGGATGATGACACCAAAGATAATGCTTATGATTATGACAATGGCAACATCTAAAATTGGGAAGATTCGCCAAGGTCATTAGCATCGTCATCATCATAATCATTGCCATCATCATCATTGACATTGTAACCACTATCCTCTTTATCATCATAATCATAATTCATGTCATCGCCATCATCTTCATTTTCATCATTGTCAAGATTATTGACATTGTCATCAATTGTCATAATTGTCAATGCCATAAGGAATATCATCAATGTAGAAAATATGATGAGTGTTGGAAAAGGGATGCAAAAGTGAACATAGAAATGGGGGCAACAATAGAAGTACAATTGGATGAAAAGTGGATACAACATAACTAGATGCACAACAACATGAAAAACCTGACACAAAAGTGGATGCAAAAGCAGATGCAGTTGTCAATGCAAACTTGGATGCAAACATGAAGGCAAAAGTGGAAGCAAACATGGGTCCAACGGTAGGCGTAAAACTTGGCACAAATTGTGGTGATACAAATGTGGATGCAACAACGAACGCAGAAAAGGACACAAACTTAGATGCAAAAAAGAGACAAACATGGGTACAAAATAAGATGAAAAAAGGGATGCAAACATGGACACAAACATGGGTGCAATAGAAGACACAAAAGTAGATGCAAAAATGGATGAAACAAAAGTGGATGTAATAGGGGATGCAAAAACATACACAATATCCGATGCAAACTTGAACACAAAAGCAGATGCAAATGTGGATGCAAACGTGGAAGAAAATGTGGTTGCAATGGTAGGCGCAAGATATGGCGTAACAAAATTGGATGTAACAATAGACAAAAAAAATGCAAAATAAGAAGCAAAAATGGATGTAAAAGTGGAAGCAAATATTGATGCAACAGGGAAAACAAAATTGGATGCAAAAAATGGATACAATGGAAGTAGATGCAAAAGTAGATACAAAATGAGATGCAAAACCCAATGCATAAACCTGACACAAAAGTGGATGCAAAAAGAGATGCAATATTTGATGCAAATATTTGATGCAAAAGAGGATGTGAACATGGATTCAAAATTGGAAGCAAACATGGATACAACAGTGAGTGCAAAACATGGTGCAAATTGTGGCACAAAAAAAGTGGATGTAAAAGAGGATGTAATGATAGATGCAAAAAATGAATCAAAGTATGATGCAAATGAAGATGTAAAAAGGGATGCAAAAAGTGAACTTTAAAATGGGTGCAACAGTGGATGCAAAATTGTATGCAAAAGTGGATGCAATAGAAGTCGATGCAAAAGTAGATGCAAAACAAGACACAAAACCCGATGCAAATCCTGGTCCAAAAGTGGATACAAAATGGGATGCAAAAATAGATGTAGTAGTTGATGAAAACCTAGACGAAAATGAGGATGCAAACGTGGATGCAAAATTATAATCAAAAGTGGGTGCAAAAGGAGGTGCCAAACTAGGCGCTAATTGTGGCACAAAAATATTAGATGCAATAGTGGGCACAATAATAGATGCAAAAGAGGATGTAAATATGGATGCGAAACAATATGGAAAAGTGGATGCAACAAAAGTAGATGCAAAATTATATGCAAAACTAGACACAAAACTCGATGTAAAACTTGGCACAAAAGGGATGCACAAATGGATGAAAAAATGGATGCAAAAAATGATTTAAAAAAAGATGCAAAAAAGGATGTAAAAGTCGATGCAAAAGTTGATGCAAGTGTAGGTGCAAAAAGTGGATGCAAATGAGGATGCAAAAGTATGTCAAACAAAATTAGGTGCCAAACTTGATGGAAAACCTGGAACAAAACTTGGTGCAAAGGATGACACAAAACTTGGCATAAAATTTGGTGCAAAACGTGGTGCAAAACCTATTGCAATACCTGGTGCTAAACTTTGTGTAAGACTTGGTGAAAAACTCGATGCAAATTTTGTGTCAAGTTTTGCACCATATTTGATAAATGGATGCAAATAGCACAAAAAATGGGCTCTAGATGCAAAAGAAGAAGTAAAAAAGGATGCTAATCACAGGATTTGTTGTAGTGCAGGAAGGTTGAAATCATTCACTTGGTGACTCCCAATCAGTTTCAAGATCAGATTCAAGGACTCCACTAGAGGATGAACTTGACCAGTAGAAACATGAAAGGACAATATGGAAATATCAGGTTTTCAAGTTCGAATTTCATCCAAGACATTATGTTCTTTATTATAAATTATTTTTTATCTTTTCCTAAGAGTGTCAAGAAGGCTTTACAAAGTATATTGTATTCAAGGAAAGATCCTAGATCTGCATTCGATTCTTTCCCTTTGAAGATTGCGGATACAAAATATGTGCATGCCTTTGATCTTGATCAAGACCCTTCTTCTGAATTTTATGAGGATCGTCTTCAAACTGATGAGCCTCAAGAGACCAAGACTATTTCTACACCTTTTGTACATATTCCTATACCTTGTAAAATTCCAGATAGATACAAGCCTCTGATTTTACCTCCTATATCCCATGCTTTCCCTAAAAATCGTTACCTATATCCACTAAGATTTTATGGTGAATGTGACAACATCACTGCTAAGAGACATGTATTGAATTTTGACTCTTTTCTTAACCTTTTTGAAGTTGATGAATAGAATGCCAGTATTAGGGTTTTTTCTCTTTCTTTGCAAGGAAAAGTTAAGAGTTGGTTCAAAACCCTGCTTGATGCGAGCATCTCAGATTTCCAGCAGTTCATCAAAATCTTCCTCGACAAGTGGGTGGTCAGACAAAACCCTTTCCTGATTATAGAAGATTATAACCAACTGAAAAAATTGCAAGGGGAAAGAGTACAACAGTTTTCTACTAGGTTTAACCAAGTCTATTTTTCGATGCTAGTTAATATAAGACCTCCTCTTGGACCCGCTCTCTTGCACTACTTGGATTCCTTTGATCCAAAAATTTAGTTTCAACTGAGATAAAGAAACCTTGCAACACTTGAAGAGATACAGAGGATGCAGTAGATGTAGAGGCTCATTTGCTGATCAAAAGGGCAAAGTTGAAGGAAGAAGAGATGAAGAACATAGATATAGAGGAATCAACATCTTTAGAAGTAAAGCTTTACATTTTGGTAAGTGCAATGGAAGAGATGATGCAAAATATCACTACAAGGAATGAGTATGATGTTCAAGATCATGGCTCGCTGATTGAAGAAGAACAAGTGGCTGATACAAAACATTTTCTTTCTTATCTCGGTTGTCATAGATCTGATAATGATTGTTTTATAGATGATCTTGGAGAAGAGAGATCTATTGGTATGACATTTATGCTTGATGATGTGTTTTATACTGATGATTTGCCTTAGTTTGAGAAATATCATGATGATTATGTCCTCCAAATAGAAGCTAGTCTTGCAAACAAATCAGCAGATAGTTTGTGGGAGGAGGAAGTTCACTTTCAGTAGTTCAAATACAGTGATTAGCTGTTACATATCAGCCATGGAAGTGAGGAGGAAAGTGAAGCAAATTTTGAAGTAAGTGAAGGATCTTTGCCTTTTTGTTTTACTTAATTTTAGTTCATCAGAGATAACATTCATGAAATCAGAAATCAACCGTCGATAAGTTTTGATCTAGACCATCTTGAGGGAAATGAAAACCTTGTTCAAGAATTTTCATATCCACAGTTGCAGCCCCCAAATCCCATTGATTTTTAAGTTGTAGGTGAAGACCTGGAAGCTAGAACATATGATCAAATGATGCAAGATGATTCTGTACCATTCCATTTTGAAACATTTCAGTTTTTGAAGGGAAATTTGCATAGTATATCTTCTAATGAGCATCTTGAAGGAAATCATGTAATCTCATCAAAACCAATAGAAATGGGTTGCATTAGTCTTTTCTAGTTTTTCATGATCCAATAGTCGATGTGTTGGATGATGTCTACAGTCAAAATCCTTTTCCATTAGCTACCTATGAGCTTGAAACATGTACTGATACAAACTTGATTTGGCAGCCAGTTTTTTTTTCATTTTTAGTAGGAGTCTCATCACAAATCTTAGACGAAAGTTTGCATTCATGATATGAGGAGGAGAAAAGTAATCCATCGGATGAGCTAAGTCCCAATGCACATGCATTTCAGGATCCATATGCAGTATTTTTGGAGTTGGATAGAGAATTCGTATTATTCAATGGATCTATTTACAAGTTTTCATGGAAGTTGCCTTTCAGTAGTTATCTCTTATTGTTCATAAGAAAGCACTTGTGGAGAATTCAAGCAACAACTAAAATGCTTACTTAGTTGCATTGGTTGTTTCATTTTACATGATCAGGTGATGAATGGAACAGTTAGAGTAGGTTTTATTGAATAAGCTCTATTTTGAGCATATTTTCTAGTTTTTCAGTTGTGTTTTAGTATTAAGTTAGTTTCAAGATAGTTTGTGTCTTTGAGTCGTCAGTTTTCAGTCATCCATTTCAGTTTGTGTTTTCTACTCCTTGCCTAATGGATGAGGCTACTTGGTTTACAATGTTCTTGGAACCTCCAAGGAGCTACCATCCCCAATGGAGCCAATGTTAGTCTTAGCCTTTGAAGCCTTCCATTGGTGATTAAATATGCTCTTACAAAGTCGTCTCAGGGTGCCAAAGTCAAATTTTGTCATTTCAGTGAGTCTTCAAGTAAAATTTGGTCATTAGGTATTAGGTCTAAGGTTGTTTTCACCCCTTCCAAAGGTTTCCAAGTGTCGATCCATGTCACCATTAAGATTAGTGTACCATCATCCAAAGAAGTTTTACCATCATTTCAAGTTCCAATGGGTCATTTTACACCTTGTTCGTGCTTCAGTTGTACTTGGGTAAGCCTCATTTCCCTCTCCTAGGGTTTTGAAGGTAATTTTTCTTGGATGGTCAAATCATCAAGAAAACTCATATCCTGATGCTCATACACCTTCCCCTATCCCTAATATACCTTCTTAAATAATTACCATTACTGATATCCCTCGAATTCATCATTTCTCGCAAACCCTAGCTTATTGCTACAATTTGACAATTTGCTAGGTTAGGCATGTGTTTTGTCCTTTTGGACCTCTTCCCCTCACTCAATATTTGAAATTCCACTTTCTCCTAATTCCTGACATCCCTCCCTACTTCCTAATATTTTCTTGAGAATATAGAAGCCCCTCATCCCCTTCATTTCCCTTCATTTCTACAAATACCCTGTTCCACAGATGGGGATAGGTTTTCTTCAAACTATGTTTCTGAGAAAGAAAATATGAATTTGACAAAAGTGAGAGCGGTTTTTTCCCATCATTGACCCAAGAAGAAAAAAATCTTTCATTTATTTTGACAGGTTTCATGGTTTGGGATAAATGTCAAAAACCTCATTGGCCTTAGGAGGATTGATGCACTTCTGAAGTGACCTTGGGAAAATAAAGATTTCACCTACCTGGGATGTTGAAGTGATTTTCTTGATGGTAAAAATGACATCTATACAGAGAGATATTTCTAATGAGCTATTATGAGCTCAATTTGGAGTTGAGGAAGACCTTCAAAAGTTTACTGCAATAGCACATTGCATTTAGGTAACCTCATTCTACACATTTTGACTAGTCTTGGGAGATTTGACTTTGACAGGGAACATGAACTCCAAATTGAAAAATTAAAGACATTTTGGAAAGTATAATTGACAAGCTTTCTAATACGCTATCACATTCCCAATTTGGACATTGGGAAGGCCTTCAAAAATCATCTTCGAAAAGGCACTTCGCATTGGGCTAGTGGCGCTGCTTCTTAGAGGGGCATTGTGCATGAAGCAATTTTCTACTGTGTTAATTTACACTGGTGCTACGCATCAGAGAGGCATAGTGCATTCAGCTCAGTGCACTATGCATTGGCTAGTGAGGTTTCAAAACCAAACAAATTCATCTAAAATCCTCCCAATTGCTTCATTTGCCTTCTTAACAAGTAAGTACACTCACTTTGGAGCCTAGGTAGGGTTTTTATGCTTCAATTATAGTTTTATCTCCTAAGACTCAAAACCCTAGCACATTTTCCTATCTTATTTGTCACCACTACAAAATCTTCTTACTTGTCTCAATATTCCTATTTTCACTTGACCTAAACCTACCCTTTAATCCTATCGCATTTCACTCATATTCCCTTTCCCCTTTTCCGTATTAAAACTAATCCCCTTTATCAAACCCTAAGTCCGTCATACATCTAAACCCTAAGTCCTCTATCTATCCCTCTCACTCCCCTACCTCTCCTCATCACTATTGTTCCTTTCACAAATCTCTTCATACTCATCTTTATCCCCCATCTATTATCCACCATTCACCATATCATCACAACATCATCCTGTAGAGACAAGCATAGAGAGAAAGAGTGACCTTGGTTTTGAGGAGGACACCTTAAGTGATAGCTCTAGGGAAAGGAATTTGCACAAGGTAGACAAAGGGAAAGGAAAGGTCCCAGGAGAAAAGCTTGATGGTGATGTTGAGAGGGAGTTTCAGCTTGAGGAGCATGATGAGGATGTGCCACCTCATCACACTCAGGTAATTGATCTTGAAAGACACTCATTAGATCAAAGCATGATTTTGAAAGAGAAAGAGGCTCATATTCACATGTTAAATGATAAGTTGGCTAGATCTAGATATATTATCAATTATTTACAGCAAGAGAACAAGTAATTGGATGATAAGAAAGTCCTCATGGAACTACAAATGATAAAGGAAGGCAGGCAAAAGATCAAAGAGGCCATTGTTCCATTAATTCTTGTTGAACAAGAAATTTAGCATGACCAAGAGACATGGCTTGACAGGGTCAACATACACCTTGAGGGCCTTCTGAAGAAAGCAAATAGAGACAAAAAGATGCTAAGGCATATGGCCCACCATTATTTGACCCGGAATAGAATATGCAACAAGAGGATCAAGCACGTTAAGGCAAGATTAAGGAGGGCCTTAAAAGGAAAAAGAGGGATGAAAAGCTCAACATTTTGGCTGATGCAAGTTTAGCCCAACAAAGTAACCCATGTTGCAACTTTGAGCCAAAATTGGGCAAAATTTGAGACAATTTTTTCATTTTCCAATTTTTGAACTAGGCAACACAGAAAATTTTAGTTGATGCGTAGCACCACCGGCGCTGCACATTGAATTGGTGCATCCTATTGAAAAATAGCTTGTAGATTTTGATTTAGCATAAAAAAATAAGCAAAACCAAAAAGTTTCATCGTTTTTGGAGAAGATCTAGGGAGAATGCCCTCTCTACCACTTTTTGGACCCAGAAAAAGCAATCTTGGGAGAATCAACTTTTGAGGGGGTAAAAGACCTCCAAATCAGAAAATTAAAAGTATTCTAGGAACTAGTCAGGCATGGATTTCCAACAAGCTATCTTGAGCCTAATTTGGATGAGTGGAAGGCCTTCAAAAGTAGCCTTGAAGCAGTGTTGCGCATCAGGCTCATGGCACTGCACATTAGGCAAATTTTTGCCAATTTTCCCTAAAAACTCAGAATTTCGCCTAGTTTGACTATCTGTTGACTTTTTATTTTCTCCTTGGTAAATTAATGATGTAATATGATGTAATATGATAAAAATATGATGAAAAATGAATTGAGGGGGTAGATACATTAGTTAGAGATGGTTTGAGGTTGGATGAATCAGTTTCCATAATTTTAGAGGCAAGTTGTTCCACTACCTATTTTTTAGTTCCTAGTTTAAATGTTTTTGAAACAACTCCTTGACTCATGGATTTGACCCCTGATGGCTAGCATAGCTGGTTTGATTCCTATATCATGTACTTTCTTAGTCATTCATCAAGGTTGGACTATTGTGGATGCTTTAAGTTTCATTGTAAATCACTTATGCAGTTTGGCAAGGAAATGAACCAGGGTTTTGCAGCATTTTGTGGGATTCTTGTTGTAATGTGTCTTGCAATTGTTTCTTCCTTTTTTATTTAGTTTCTCTCATGTGTTACATGTGCCAATATCTATTTCTTTCTTCATAACTAAATGAAACAAGATTAATAGGTGGAATCCATTGATATTCAATGCTCTACCTTGAGGTTACATTTAGTTTTAAATGTTTTTTGTTATTTGAAGGGGACTCATGAAACTTGCATGCCCTCTCCAACTCCTCACTGGTCTTAGACTTACCATCACACCCAATTCAAAGTTCCAAAATACCTATCTACCTTGCCCCATAGAACCCCCTGAAAATCTGAATTGATTTCCCGTACCCAAAGCTGCCTTCTTCACTTGATCCAGCAACCAACCATCAAAATCAAACAAAATCGTCTGACCTAATATATGTAGCCTAAAATTGACAGTTATTATCAGTCATCTAAAGCCCTAATTACCATATTATAACTGATTTTGACAAGGAGAGAGCCCTCTCCCGACCTGGTAGAGCTAGCTACCAGGTTAAGCGTGGTTTTATGTTACCCTAGACCTGCCTTCCTTTAGCCTCAGGTAGATTTAGGTGCTAACAAGTACATTATAGAATACCTTTAGCTTCTTCCTTCATGAGAAACATATATGAGCTGGAACATGATTATGAAGAAGCCCATGAGCCTTGTGTTCGCTTGATGGGGCATGACCCAGGTTCACCGTTAATTAGCCAAAAAAACTGCTACACTATTGGCCCTTTCGGAATCATCCTGTGGAGCGTAGACTAAAGTGTCACTTGAAGTATTATGGGGGGATGTTGGAACCATGTTTCCACACCCTGAGATGGTTTTTATGTCAGTTTATTCCTTATATTCCTACATTTGTGCAGGTCACTTAGTTCTATGGCTCTGTCTACCTAACACCTTATTCCTCCCTTTGATACCTCTGCAAAAGGGTACAACTGACCTTCACGCAGACCTAACCCTCGATTCAAATACTTTCATTCTGCTAAGGCAACGTATTACTCAGATTGTCAAGTTATCTTAAGGATCTTGTCTTATTAATTACTCACATTTAGCACCATGTAATCAAATATTCTTATTTGCATTCAGTTCTCCAAGACAATTACATTCATTCGTGCACCATATAAGCATTATAAAGGAAATTCATACAAAAAATGACAAGATGCATTCATAGGAACAAATACACATAAATTGCATAATAATTCTCTTTATTGATATCTTCAAGCGATTAAAGACATTATTGGCCTTGCACACACAACTGTAGGGATCCACACACTCAGCTATGGACTTCCACCCTAGGCCTCTGCACACTTAGTTGCAGAGCCTCTACCTAAACTACAGCTTGAAACTTCGACTTATTACTTTAGCACTACGACTCTCTTACATGATATTCCATTTATGTCTCTCAAACTACTTAGAGCTTAGCTCTTCTTATACAATCCCATGGTCCGCAGAGGATGGGTGGATCTTTTATAGTTAACTTTACTTTTCAAAACTAAGTCCAGACAACCCTTTATTACTTATGACACCTTCATGTTCTGTGACCACAAAATGTGGAGGCTTTACATGTTTATTACAAAATTTGACCAAAACATGGGCTTTTAGCCGCAAAACTATGCTTCAAGGATCTCGATTCCAATAGGCCCCCAACACAAACATCATGACTCACCCTCAAGTCACTCGATAGGCATAGATATCTTTGCACAAAGCCTATCTAGCTTGACCCGTATGACTGCAACCTTAGCCATGCACTGTGCGGCCGACTGCTTCATTTCTTCCACTATCTGCTTGGTCACTACTTCTATGTTGTTAGCCTGAAGCTTTAACTACGTTGCTTGCAGAGTTGCAAGATTGCCTTCAATAGATCTTGTCACTAGGTAAGCCTCATCCAACTAGGGCTTTAGTCTTGCCTTTAGTACTGCTTCCTTGTGTAATGTTGTGTCCACCAGTTCCTTCAAATGCTTGGCCTCCTCCACCTTGGCTAGTCTTTGTGTTAGCGTGATGGTTCACGCTGTGCCCTGAACCTCATCATATCATTGTTGTAGCTCATGCACTTCTGTCTCTAGCCACTATACATTATGGTCCTCCTGCAAGCTGGTTAGGACCTCAAATGACTACTCAAACAATTTTGTGCAGTATGCTACTGCACTATCCACTGCTGCTACTGCTTCTATGACAGCGGTCGTCTGCTGCTCCTTCACTTTTGGCAGAGTTGAAGGTTGGGCCTTTAGTTGTAACTCCGTAATTTGTAGTTTCAACTTCAACTAAACCCACACCATCTTAGTACGAGTGTCACACACCCCTGTGGCTAGCTTACAGATGCATACCTCAACTGGCTCCTCCTCCCAAATGGATAACTTTGGTATCATTCGACATGATTCCTCAATGACCCGCATAATGTTCTTTCTATAATTGGTCACCTCAGTCTCAGTGGTGATGATAACATTTCCATGTAGGGCCATATTCTTGTTGTTGATATGTTGTTCACTGATCACCTGGAGGGTGCAGTGCTCATGGTCCCTCAGCTCTCCAATCACTCCATCCTTAAGAGGTAGAGAACTTCATGCCGGAGCACTGCTAGGTTCAACCCTACTCCCTTTAGGGAAGTGATAGTGGGCCTGTTAGCCTCATTCTCTGTGGTCAGTGCTCCATCAGGCAACTTTATCTCACTAGAGGCCTTCGCGCAAAACATAATGGTAGCCTCTGAAGTGCCAATGGCCAGGTTCGTAGACACCGTGCCAACCTACGACACGTGGGTCTACAACTCCAACCGTATCTGGATAGCCCCTAAATTGATCTAATACTGCTGGTCAAATTATTGCAGGCCCTCCACATCCCTCACTGTGTCACCAATATCATGCAAGCCCCCCTCTGTTAATGAGATGGGGTATAGTGAGGTCTTAATCACCTTTGATTTCTCCCTAGGCCTTCCTTTCTCCATCTCCCTTAGGCACTTGATATAGGTTAACATCTCTTGGGGATCCACATTGTGTTGTTCTATCTCCTCCTTTGTCTTAGGTGAAGGTGACCTTGTGCCATTATAAGAGCCTCACTTTGTCCCACCTGTCTACTTCCCTGTCTGCTATGCAGCCTCGTGCTCCACTTGGGCCTTATCAGTAGCCTCCTTTTTCCTCTTTTCGGCTAGCTGTGCCATCTTAAGCATGGCCTCCTCCTTCTTTTGCACGACGAACTTGCTCCCACCCACCGCTAAGTCTATGGTAGTGCGCCACTCTCCCAACCATTGATAAAGCACTACATCATTGCCATCATTTATTGCCAGATAAGGGAAGTGATACCATTTCTATGCAGGGTCCTTCTGCACCCTGATGGAAACTCGATGGAAGTTTGTTTTAAATTTGGCATAGCCCTGTAGGTTGTTATACACTATAGGTGGCAATGGCGGTATTTAGTTGATGGCCATCCAAATGTTCATCTCCATCAAGATCCAAAATATCTTGTTGTCCCTGACTGAGTGCACGTCCTTGGTTGCTCACATGGAAGCATACTTCACTGCTTTTGGGAGGTCTGGTGCGACTGAAGTGAATTGGCTATCCTTTGGAAACTCCCATGCTACCAGGAAAATTAATAGTAAGAGCCACACGTAGTGGAATGTCTTGCTAAGCTCTTGTGATTCACGACAATTTTCCAGGAACTCTTCATGAAGGTAGTCTGACAAGTTGAATTAGACTCCTTCAATGCACTGTGCTGTTAGCGTGACAACAAGCGCTGGCACCTCATCGGTGAAACACTTACTCATCACTTTCCCTGCAAGGATCTACATTTCTACCTTCATTGTAGGGTCGTCATTGCTAGGTATAGCCTATCTACACGACTTGTCTACCAGCTTAGATTTTTTCTTAATAAACTCTGCAAGAGCCTATTCACCACCTTTTGCACAAAATATCATGGCAAACTTTTTTCTTGTATACAAAAATCACATTATCTTGTGAATCACGCTATCTATGATGGGTATTAGCTCCTCCAATCAGGGACACTAATCATGCATCAAGCAAAACAACTACTTGATGACCAAAACTATCACCGGGGTGTGGTTGTAATGCGGCACCCAAAGTAGGTTGAGCAACCCTACCTTTTCTACTCCTCGAAGCTACCTTCGCAGCTCCAATGCAAGTTAGTATCAATGTTACGGTGCATCATCTGCTTGGTTTCCATGTCTGGGAACTTTTGATGATCGACCAAGTCCCAGTCCTCAAGTTTTAGCAACAGTACTCATGCCAAGCATGGTTTGTTGAAAGCAATTTCGTTCGGTAGCAAAGGAGTTTGTAGGGGAATCTTACTCTCATCAATGTTCTTCGGCACCTTGATATTGGGCTTTTATGGAGGGACATACTCCAGCAACCGAGTAATAGGTTCTACACCCTTGGTTTCAACCTCCTCTACGCTGACTCCCATATCCTCATCATCCATCAGGATGTCTTCAATGTATTCCTCCTCTGAATCAAAATTTATAGCTTTTCCCTTCTCCTTTGTGGTGGGCTACGATGGGTTTCTACTTGGAGATGGGCACATTGGTATAGTAGGTTGCTTACCCTTTTTATCCTTTACGATCTCCTTGGTGGGGGTCAGCTTTTGCCTCAACATCCTTGGTGACTTGGCGATCTCTGCCAATACTTCGGCCACTTTTGGAGCAGCTTCCTCTGCCTCCATCTCAACTTCCGTTAGTGGCTCCTCCATTATTTCTTTGAAACTTATAGTTTCTATGGGTGTCGAAAAAACGCTCTCCAACAATACTCACGACATCTCTGGTAAGTTTCCAAATGCTAAAGTCTCTTTCAAAGCTTCGAAGAACTCTCTTTTCATGACTTCATGAAAGCTCAACAACTCAATTCTCAAAATTCCAAGTGTTTTTCACTAGATAGACACTTGTAATTTATAGGGCATGTTGAATTGAAATCTGACCAGTTCCCCCAAATTTGGTTCATTAGTACCAGATTGGAGAAAAACTTTCAAGGAGCTGAGCCATAAATTTCATCTTAAATGCTGGTCACCCACTCCATTTGGCCACATTTCTACTGTCAAATCATGAATAGTGACTTTAATGATCACTTCACAACCAACCTGCATGATTTCCCCCTAGGTAACATAGCTCCCTTCACAGTACCGTCAACCCTGTGACACTTCCTTGCTTCGCACAATCCTCAAATCACATAGCTCCCCATCATGAGCAATATATTTTATAGTCTCACACCTCCTTTCAGCTACTTGGACCACTAAGACTATGCTACCTTCATCTAGTCACATGGTCTGACTGCCGGTGTATGGCTTCAATCGACTACCATTCACCTTTCCTAGGAAGGGATCTCCATTCAATTTGACCAACTATATCGCTCCTCCATCGGTAATATCCTTAATGAATTAGGGCCTTGAGCAGTGCATCCTAAGCTTCCCTATAAATTTATCAAACTTACTATCATATAACAAAAGTAGTTTATTTACCTTAAAGGTGTGCAACTTGATTTGTGGATCATGCCATGCTTTCTCGCGTTGCTTTTGGACCTGTTAGTGAAATCCAGCTAGAAATATTTATTCCTGAAGCTCATCTAGTTGTGTGAGCCCTCCCTCTAGGGCTTTGTGATCTTTCATACCTATGAGCACAATTATGTGTAGACTAGGCACAATATATTCCATAGGAATTACCACTTCGACACCATAGAAAAGCCTAAAGGGAGTTTGTACAGTCAACTTCTTGCATATTATTTGATAAGCCCATAGTTTTGTAGCTATGCGTAGGTCCCAATCACTTCACTGAGCATTGAAAACCTTGTTCAATGCATTATCTAGCACTTCATTGAATGCTTCCACCATCCTATTAACTTGCAGGTGATAAGGTGTGATATTCTAGTGATATACATGAAATTCCTCCAGTAGCACGTTGATCGCCTCGTTTAGAAAATGTGTACCATGATCACTCATCAAGATCTTTGGACAACGAAATCACGTCAATACATACTCAAAGGGGAACTTTGCAGTAGTCGTGCCTGTGGAATCCTTCACAAGTTGTGCCTCCACCCAATGAGTCAAATACTTCGTCATGGTGATAATGAACCTTGTTGCCCTCCTTCCTTGGGGCTGAATCGGTCCCACAAAATCTATCGCCCATTTCTCAAAGGGTTGCAATGTCATCTATGGATTCAAAGGAATTACATCCCTCCATAATGGCCTACCAATCCCTTGACACACATCAAAAGCCTTGCAATACGCTTTGAGTCCTGATGGAGGGTTGACCACCACAACCATGCATGTAGAATCTTTTGCGTAGTTTCTGTTCTTGCATAATGTCCTCCCGCAACGCCCCCATGAGCATTCACGAGGATGTTGCTTCTTTCAAACTTAGATATATATCATCAATATATCTCATCATACCCCATTTTGTATAGATGCACAATAATAATAGAGAAACCTGCTGCGCACACCAATAATTCCTTGTTTTGTTGGATAGTGTATCCTTCCAAGGAAGCTTCTGTCATTAGGAAGTGTATTATATCCTCAAAATGACCATCTGCGATGCAAATTGTAAATAGCTACGCATCAGTCAATCCCTCCTCCAAATTCATGGGTTTTTCCCCTATTTCGATGCGCGACAAATGGTTTGGTCCCGCGTTCAATCATCCAAGCTTCACAATAACCTCAAAATCATACTCCTAGAATAGTAATATCCATCTGCATATTCTCCCCACCAACACAGGCTTATTGACTAGGTACTTTAGCATGGAGTGATCTATATGCATATTAAAATGGCCCCCTAGCAGGTAGTGTCTAAAATTTTGGAGCGCATACACCATGGGTAACCCTTCGCGCTCAATGGTGGAATATTTCTTTTCTACCTTGGATAACCTTCTTCTTACAAATGTGATAGGATGGTCCAAGTCTTCTCCACCAACTTGTGTCAGTACTGCTATACACGATGCATTGACATATACATGAAACTCTTTCCAATCTGGGAAGACTAGGAAGCGTTGTGACCATATTTTCTTTCAATACATCTAGGCTCTTCTTACAGTCCTCATTCCAACAAAATGTGAGATCCTTCTTCAAAAACTTCTCCATAGGCACACTGATATGGGCATAGCCTTTGATAAACTTCCTGTAATATACCGTATGTCCTAGCATAGTGCACATCTGTTTCACACTCCTTGGCACCTCCAAGTTCAGCATCACCTTGATCTTTGTGGGGTCTACCACTAGTCCTTTTCTAGAAACCACATGACCCAGCAGAGTCCCAAAGGAAACACAAAACAAGCACTTCTTCAAATTGAGCGTGATCTAGTATCTTCGACAGGTATCCTGTTAGGCCCCTATACTACTAGTGTAACCCCTTATTATTATTAGTACAACCCTATTATTAGATTTATGTACCCATGTAGTGCCCATATTGTTACTATTGTGCCCCATAGAAGCCCACTATTGTTATTATTATGCCCTTACATTATTATTGTTATGTAGGCTCTGATCATATAATGACCCCTTAGACTCCTATATATAGAAAGGATGTCTTTTCATTTGTATCATCGAAGAATTGTTCATTTATGTAATGTAAAGGACGCTTCCCCCTCTAAAAGGATGAATTCTAAGGTGTTGATCTACCTTCTCTATCTTTTCTTGAGTTGGTTTCATAACATTTGGTATTAGAGCTTTGGATTCTAGGGTTTTGCTGCTCCAAACAAGTCATCGTGGCATTTTGGCTATACCTTTTTTTCTGCGATGTTTCAAACGTTGAAAAAAAAACCAATGTGAGAAGACACTGTGCTAAATCTCAGGTTCGAATTTCAGAACTTTTCACACTATATTTGCGGAGATATGATCTGAGGAAGTTGGTCTTTTTGCAGACTCCTGAATTACATTCCAAAGAGGTGACCTGGGGAAAATCGTCATAACTTTCTCTCCAAGCATCGGAATGAAAGTTCACAAAAAGGTATAGAAAGAGGATGGACTGTAGATTTTTCTAGATATTTTCAGAGCCAAAGGTCGAAATAGTGACACGTGGCACTTCATACAAGTGCGCTCTTCTAGAAAGGTCTATAATCAGGTCACTGTGGGAGATTTGAAATAACTCTTCATTGGAGAATCCAATTGGGGTTAGACTAGTGGCATTGGAAAGAAGACACGGAGTTCTACTGCAAATCACAATTTCAGAACATAAAGATCTGAAAGTACAGAGTTACAGTCGCTTCAAGATCGAGCTCCTAAAAGCAAGAAAAAACATGATGAGGAAGTTTGATGGAAATGATCCGGTAAATTTGATATTTCAGATGGAGCAATATTTTGATCTACATGGTGTATCACTGTTACAGAAGGTATGTATTGCATCTTCATATTTAGAACCGGATCAATTTTATGGTATAAAGGGCTTTGTTCTCGTAAACGACTTGTTACGTGGTCAATTATCACAGAGGAAATGATAACACATTATGAGGATACAAAGAGAAACACCTTCTTTAGAGCAACACCACAACAATTGGAAAGAGAGAAAGGGCTTTGTGACATACTAGAAAGTAAAATTATGGCAACAATGAATTCTACCCCTCACAGCTATGAATATGGAAGTGTTTTTTCTCCTAGCCTTCCACAACCTACAAGGGTTACATCACAACAATTGGAAGAAAAAAGGGAAAAAGGGCTTTGTTACAATTGTGATAGCAAATGCACTAAAGGTCATAAGTGTGTTGAGAACAAATTATTTTACATAGAGTATGAAGAGGAGGAAGAAAAGGATCAAGAAACATCAAAAGAAGAGGATATACCCTAGGATCCAACCCTAGAGATAGAAGAAATGAATCAGACCATATCTTGTAAAGAATTAGTAGGAATTACCACTCCTCAAACTATCAAGATAGAGGGACATATTAAGAAAAAAAATGTTCAAGAAGTGAAAGATCACATGAAGCATCAAGAAATGAATCTGACCATATCTTGTAAAGGATTGGAAGAAATTATCACTCCTCAAACTCTAAAGATAGAAGGACATATCAAGAAGAAAAAGGTTCAAGTGGTGAAAGATCACATCGTGCATCAACAAGAAGTTCTCAAACTTTTAAAGGACAATTCCACTTTGGTGCAAAATCAAACGAAACAATAGGTAGATCAACGTCGTAGTGAAAACTATTTTGATGTAGGTGACTCGGTATTTTTACTGCTACATCTCAAGCAAGCTATTTATGAGAAGGAAATGTTGGCAATACTACATGCACTTAACAAATGGCGACCTTACTGAATGGGAAGACTCTTCAAGGATGAGGATGTGGAAGCATTGTTTTGTGCTATTTGTATTATCCAACTAGATTGGATAAACGAAGCAAGGGATGAATCGGAGAAGGATGAAGAATTATGGCCACTTATTCAAAAGTTACAAAAGATCCCAATTCAAACAATATTGCCAGAAATTGAAGAGGAAGGAAAAATCATATTGGAACCTGGAGCAGTCATAGAAATAAAACCCGACAACTACGAAATCAATCAATTTCAGAGTATCTTATCAAGTGGAAGAACTTACCCACTGAAGGTTCCACATCGGAGGACAAGAAACTTATACAGAAGCATCAAGAACTACTCAAGCGTTGAGGACAACACTTTTTGAAGGAGAGGGGCATGTTAGGCCCCTATACTACTAGTGTAACCCCTTATTATTATTAGTACAACCCTCTTATTAGATTTATGTACCCATGTAGTGCCCATATTGTTACTATTGTGCCCCATAGAAGCCAACTATTGTTATTATTATTCCCTTACATTATTGTTATGTAGGCTCTGATTATATAATCACCCCTTAGACTCCTATATATAGAAAGGATGTCTTTTCATTTGTATCATCAAAGAATTGTTCATTTATGTAATGTAAAGGAGGTTGCCCCCTCAAAGAGGCTGAATTCTAAGGCATTGATCTATCTTTTCTATCTTTTCTTGAGTTGGTTTCATAACATATCCAACATGAGGAACAAGGTTTCTACATTGTGTTTCACCAACCCAAACATAGTCCAATTATCAAAGCATACTTTTAGGAACTTAGGAATAAACTCTTAGAATGCAAAAATGACTACACACGAGAAAATCATAGGCACATTCTTCAAAATTACAGTGTACTGGAAACAACCCCATTTAGTCATGAAGGTTGTCTTTTTCCTATCTTCTGGCATGATTTTGATATGGTGGTACCCCAAGAACCCATCAGTGAAGGAATATGCTTCCTGGCCACCTACAATGTTGAACACTTCATTAGTGAATGGAGTCAGGAAAGGATCATGTACACAAGTGTCATTCAGCTTTTTGAGATCCATGCATATCCTTATTTCATCATTCTGATTCTTCTCTTGTACCACCATGGGGCTTACCTAGTCAGATTCTTCCAAAGGCTCAATAATGACTACTGTGAGCATCTTTTTTAGCTCTAAGCGGACCTTTTCCTTATAATTCAAATTGAGACAGTAAGGCCTTTTCTTAACCGACTTCGTGTTGGGCTTCAACATGATCTTTATAACACCTAGGTCCCTCATTATCCCTTTTAGATCTGTAAACATGGTAGGGAATAAATACTACTATTCATGGAGAAATTTATCAACCTTATCCACCGTTGTGTCATCCCAGTAATCTCCAATATTTGTGAATTTGGGCTCTGCCTCCGTAACAATATTTACTTGCTTCATTTTCAGTGGTGCAGTTACATTAGGATTCTCAACCTGAGGTCCTTCAACCTCGTGGTGACCCTCTATTTCTGAGATGTTAATATTTCACGATCCTCGTCCTCTTCCTCAATAGTCACATTATCGTATTCTAGCTTGTGACTTGGTTGGGTAGCCCACGAATCAAGTCTAAAGGATCTTATGGTATCCTAAAGATTGCTGCTTTCACCTCTTGTAGTGCCTCATCAATATTGTCAAACCCGTCTTCAAAACTAAATGTAATTATGAATCCTTCGTGCAGAATATCCCATTCACCTATACCATGGTGAAGCTTTGTTTCTACATACCAGCTCATCAGGATGACATCCAGGGTGTGATAGAACAAGTGCACTGATTTAGGTTGGGGCTTTTATCCATAATCTTGGGCCCATTTTCCAAATGCATGCACAAATCATCCTGCCCATCATACTTATCTGTCATTCACACCTTCAACTTCCCAAAGCATGTCCTTATCATTCTCCTACGTTCATGCCAATCATAAAAGCTTCCCTCGTGCGTACCCCACCATCTTGTGGGCATAGCGTGCAGTTCCTAGTCGAATGCTTGGAAGTGATTCTTTTCTAGTACCTCCTTCTCAAATGCATCCAAAAATATATCTACATCATTTAGGCCATCATAAGTGGGAAGATTCCTTACCTCCAACGACATGGCATAGCTACCAGGTCATCATGTTACAACTTAGTGTAGTTACTTCATGTAACTAATTCTACCGATGCTCCAGCTCTTCATCAAAGTCTAAGGTACAGGAACTCTAGCGATCCTACGTAATTCGCCCATCCACGGTGGGATTCAACCCATATTGGTCTCATGCTATTAGCTTATATATATAGTCCAGATCATCATCGCTCCCATAATCACGAACTAGTTTAGTATAGCGCGAACCTTCAACAAGATCTAGGGGTACAATTACACGTAGTGATTTCTTCTCAAATATCATCTTTCACTTCTTTAAGTTGATCACCTCTTTCATATCAGTAGCCCAATTAATTCCAAGGAACGTAGGATAGGGGTTGTTGTCATCAACAATTTCTATTACTTCAAATTCAACCAATGCACTTGCACCTTCAATGTCTATAGTCACCCATGACAGCTACCCCATGGGGTTGATTTTTTTTAGTTCGCCATTCTTAGCTAAATTGAAGACCATTGCAGTGTGGGTCTCTCCATCCATTCCCAAGCTTGCTTCGGTAGGATGTTTGCATCTGACCCCAGGTCCAAAATAACATGATCCATTTCATACTCTCTTATCTACGCAATTAGTATCATCTCTCATCTCATCCTTGTTTTATGCTTACCAAGCTTTCGTACTACGTGTAACTCAGTAGGAGTGTTTCCAGCATGTCTATTTATGAGATCTTGCAACCCCTTCACATCCTTGCTATCCCATAGTAGCTTCGTGTAGGTCTCCAAGAAGGTTGTAAGCATAAAAGGTCCATCTCCTGATCACGCTTATCTTTGCTCCCTGAGGTGGAGGCCTCAACAAAACTCTTCTTTGCTTCGATGAAGGTTTCCTGTGTGCAATCCAAATCAAACACAACCTCCTTCTCCGGAGCTTTGCGAACCCATGTACTATCTTCTAGTTGATTCCCCTTGTCATCTCCTATTGCAATTCCACTTCAGATAACTATCTTCACATTTTGATCCTATTCGCGCATCTCAGACCTCATCATCTATAGGTTTTGAGTTGGTGGAGGTGGTAGCACCCCTTTGTCACGTATCCTTGCTTAGTGTAGGGTAGTTTTTCATTTCATTATCAAACAAAGTGCAGCACTTGCATGACAGATGAGTTGAGTTAGTGCAATCTTAGGCATAGTGTCCTGGTCCTCCACAATTGTAGCATATCAATTGTTCTCGACCTCTTCCATGTTCTCCTCCTCCTCCTTGGTCTCGTCCACTCCCCTAAAAGCCTATCCGCACCATCCCCACACTTTGGTTAGGGTACCATGTTTCTGCCTGAACCCTCTAGGTGATTGTTCTATCCATCATCAATTCGTAACTTCTGCAGTTATGCTCATCATGCCCTACCAACCTACAGAAGTTGAAAAACAATTACTGTGGTGTTTTTACAAACTTTTGCATCAAATTACAATTATGTGTGGCATGTTTTCTTGCTACCTAGAATATAGCACACCACAACGGAGGGACTGCACTCAATCCTGCTTGAGCTTCCTGCTTTAAAGGCACTGGTCCTTCTCCTGCAATATAGTTCACAAAGACAGGACATTGTTCTTTGTCATGCTCCCGACTCTTGCATTTTAGACACCATACCTCTTCACACAACTCTGGTCAAACTGTTCTATTCTGCTTCAAACTTTTCATCTCAAGGTAAATATTTTTCAATTGTGCATGGATCTGCTGAACCTCGAGATTTGGATCTTACATCAGGGTTTCATGCAGTCTCATTGAAATCTCCAAGGCCTCTTCCTGAGTTGTTATCTTCTGTTGTGACAATGTAACCCTTAAGTGTGGCAGTAATGAAACCACAAACCACTCACGATGCTTCTTGTCTCTCAAGTTCATATTACCATCACAGATCTTACACTTAAACCTCTAATCTAATTCACACGGTATCTTACCTAGTTGCATCAAAATTTCCTTGAACCCCACAAAAGAATGTGCTTTAGATCTAGGCCTATTGAATTCTTTTCTCAATGCAGTCTCGATGTCTGCCACTTCAGCATTTTGGTTATCATCAGAGTACTTGATGTACCAGGTTACCACGCGATCCTAGAAAGCACTAACTAGGGTTTCCTTCTCCATGAAATCATTTGTAATGCCCTGAGCTTCCCATACAACTTTAATGAAAATAATATGATATTATTAAGTATATTATCTAATATTCTTAAGTATATTATTAATGAAAATTAAAAAAAAATCTCATATTGAATAATATTTTTTCATTCACTTGATTCATCCTTTTGTAATTTTTCCATGAGGATTTTAGGCTCTTCTACACTTAGATTGGAAAGAATCTTATTGAGATTCGTAATTTTGTGGCTCTTCATGACACACATTAGCTAATACATAATAGTTAAACTTACATATAATTAAAACATATTATTTTTGTAAAGAATGCACAAAGAAATTGTCTTTTCTTATTTTTGGATGTGATATCATTATGTTGATGAATATTTTTGTTACTTGACCTCTTCCTAGACAATTTCTTGTCTATATACAACTTGTACCATTCAATATATAAGCCATTGCATAAATATATTTTATAAAAAAATAACATAATTTTAATCCAGAAAGAGGTATGGTAACTAGTGCGCTTATGTGACTAAAGGCCCTGGTGCATTTAATTTATAAAACGCACAAGTCTTTAATTGTTGAGCACCAACATCAAAAATTAAAATTTCTAAATACTTTTTTTTGAGAGTGTGATATGTAATGGTGAAAGCATAGACATCCCAGTATAAAATGAAAACATAAAAAAATAAACACAATTTTTTTGGACTTAACGGTGTTATTTTTCATAGGTGCACTAATGCATTATATTGTATAGGGTGCACCGATAAAAAAATATATTTATAAAAGAAAAGAAAAAACAAAGAGGCCCGACAAGGTTTGGATATGATTCAGTAAGTGGTCCCCCTTCTTTACATGTCAAATACCTTATATACAGTAACACAAACCCTTAAATCTAAAATGCCTAAAATGAAAAACACTAATTGTGTAGTAGAGGGAGTTAAACTTGAAGGGGAAATATTGTAGTCACATATGCAAAGAGAAGCAAGGGTTTAAGGTAAATACATTTTTTTCCTCAATTTTAATTAAATCTAAATAAGGATGCAGATTGTAAAAAAAATTATTAATAAAGTCAATAGTAAAATTTTTACTATTCGTCTTTCTTTATTGAATTATAATTAAATCTAAAATAAATTGTAAATTTTTTATTAGCAAAATTTAAATTTTTTATTATGCAGGGTTTTGAGTTAATCTCCATACTTTTCAAATTCTAATTTTCCGAATAGTTATGTTGTTCCAAGTTTTTTATTGCTCCACAACGCTCACAATATCCCTCTTTCGTAAATCTCTTCCTTGAAATTTTATGAAAAATAATGAAATAGTGAATATTTTTTCATTATTTAAAATAATTTATGGTATTAGATTTCGAAAAATCAATTACGACTCACTTTTCAATATGGAAAAAACAAATTTGCGATTTGTTTTTCACTTTTTTGGAACATCAATGGACTTTTTAGTAAAAAGAACTAGTGCATCTACTAGTAATGTGCACTGATTAAGATAACTTATCAGTACTCTAAAAAAATTTATCACGTCAATATGATATAATTCCTTTTTGTTTATTTTCGAAATCCTAAAAATCTGTGTGGTTATTATTTTAACACATTAGTGACATTATTTTTAAATGCATTCATGCGGTCAGTTTTACAAGAGTACTGATATGCTTCAAAAGTTATTTGAATTTTTATTTCCACATAAAATGTTATATTCATCTCAAATTGTCCTTCAGGATGCATCAACATGAGTTACAATAGTTTATAGTGTACATTTTCCACTTAAAGGCAGCTTATTCTTAAAAAATGGTTTGAAAACTATCTTGAAACTCAGATTGTGGTATGGTTGTTGAAAATAACATTTAGGTATGTAGACATAAATTTATTGCTGATTTTGCTCAAATGCAGGGAGAAAATCTCATAGTATCAAATGACCAATTCTATAAATTCCATCTGATTTCATATTGCTAAAATTCCTTCATGGAGTTCTCCCTTTGAGTTTATATTTTTTATCCATGTCAATTTGAATAAAAATGTATCCAGATTTGGGGGATCATGATTCAAAATTGCGTTCAGATGCAAAAAAATATTCCACCACTTCAAAAACGATGTGATCTCTTATTCGGATCAACATACTGCAAGAAGTTTTTAGATGAAAATGGAAAATTATTTTACACTGTCAATTTGAACATGCTATCATCTAGCCACAATCATGGCATTAGGGGACTTTTGAGGTCTAAAATGGCCCTCCTAAGAAAAATGTACAACCAAAATAAACTTTCTAAGAACCAATAGGATTCATTATGGTGATGTCAATCATGGGGGATGATTCACCATTTTCGGAGTAAAAAAGTAAAAAGATTAAAAAATAATAAAATAATAAAACTACATTTTCAACTTGTATTTTCAACTTAGCTCGCTACAGTTTTACTCAAAGTTTGAGTGAGAGCATTAATTGGATGCAAAATTTAAGTCCTCACCCAAGTAGAGCACATGTTACATACTTTCGATGGACCCTGCTATATGAAAAATGAGAAATACATGCAAAAAACATTATTGCAGTCACATTTTTCAAGTATTTTTTATTTTTCATGTAGAAGGTTCCATTGAAAGTAAGAAAAAAAGGGTACTCCTTTTATGAGGAGTCAAATTTTCCATCCTCCGAGTGTTATCTCTCAAAATTTGAGTAAACTCATAGTGAGATAAGTTGAAAAAACAATTTTTTTTCTTTTCTCCTTCTAATTTTTTTTTTCTTCTAAGTAAGGTTAATCTATTAATATGATACAAAAAATTAATTACAGTGATTCTTGGCCACAAAGGAACCTGGCCTCAATCAACATGCATCCATGATAGTTGTCTGAGGCTGCCCCAACAAAGGGGAAACCAGTCCAAAGATATGTCCATAATATATCAAAAAATTAACCCATAGTTTATCCTGACTAGACCAACCGACCAAAACCGACACCAAAATCAACAGTTTATCCTGACTAGACCAACCAACATATAGATTATCCTGAGGACATATAAGATTAGACAAAACTAAGCCAAGAACTAGAAGAAATACCACCTCGCAGACATGACACGTGGTGCTAAGTCTTCTGGAACAGGCACCTACACAATTGGACACGCCTATTCATCGGGGTTGTTAGACTTGCTATGTCCCAATCCTTGATGGCCTTCCTCCATGCTGCCAGCATCAACTTGCAGGCCCAATGTGTCATCTAGATAGCTCTCCAAGGCTTTCATGTCACTGTGAATGCCCATCTCAACATGCGAACTGCCAGTAATGGTTTTATTGTGCCTTCTATTCCGACCTCCATCAACTGCCTAATTGTCATTATTTCCCTTGTTCCTACTCGACCCAGCTCTGTTCGCCTCCTCCGCAGAAATGGTCATGGGAATATGCTGCTCGGTCTCTTCTATAATGGAAATTGAGATAGTGGCTACAATAACCGGGCAGTTCAAAGAGCTATGAAACCAAAACTGTGTTGTGTGAGGAACAAGATGCGGAGGCAGAGGAAAGTTTGTAATGCGAACAACTGGAGCTTCACGTCTTGAGCTGTGGAGGCCAGCTCTGCCTTTGCCATTTATTGTATCCAAATACTGACCTACAAAACTATGTTGGTGCGGATTTTCGGCAAAGGAGGGAGGGGAAGTAGAGTCATGGCTATGCAAAGCCAGGGAATGAGAACTTCCACCTCGCATGCGACCACGTTAGCTGTGCATACAGTGGTGGACCATGGTTGATATGGGAATAGGTAGAGAGTCAGGAGGAATAGAAGAGGAATTGACAGAAGAGCTTTGCGTGGAAATTACAGAGGGCTGGAGGTCGTGAGCTGAATTGCAAAGGTTTGTGTGGGAATGGTGGAAGCCATTACCCAAATCAATGCAGCTCACAAGGCAACATTTGCACCCAGCTGGTGCGTTCAGTCGACTCTCCCACTTGTAGAGGGTATACACAGTGAATCATGAGCAGAATAATAGGAAAGTTCTCCGGCTCCATGGTTAAGCGGGTAATGGCCTTGCCTCGACTTGAGAAGACATTAAATAACTCTTGTGACGTGCCATGAATGCCATTCATGGTGACCTTGGAAAGGTTGTAGAGTGCCATGTGGCCACCCTGTTGATCGTCACCCCGTCTCATCAGCTTAATTACCATAATTAACACCCGCATCTGGGGTTCTTTCTAAACTTTGAGGATGTAATCTAATCTTATTTTATTATTTCCACTATTATTTTATAATTTTCTCATGATGCACATATTAGATCTAACATTCCCGTAATTGTTAGCGATGGTAATAATAATATGGTATAATGTCATTTCAATAAACCAATTGCATTGTGATTACTAATATCATTGACGTACTAATGTTCAATAGTTTTTGAAATTAGGATTTTAGTGATGATGAGTGACCCGCCTACCATCCTATGTTTCACACCACTAAAATGTAAAATCGAGATAAGGTTTCATTAATAGAAAATATAGAAGATGGATCATACCAAGAATGGTTGGATCAACGACCTATTCAGTTCCCACTATGTCCAAATTCACCAATTACGAATGACTACAAAAATAGTAGCTTTTTATCACATGTTGGAAATGGAGGCAATCTAATAGATGTTGGTATGGATTATTACTTATGGGATACAATTACCATGGAGATAAATTTGTTATATTCTTTCCAAAATGGTGGGGTGGGGGATGATGCTCATATCATTGATACATTTTTCGAAAGCATGAAATTTGCTTTGACCACCCCTCTTCTTGGACCATGATGGTTAGTCAAATTCTACCTAGACAAGGACAACGATGCTACGGTAAAACTTGAAAGAAAATTTTGGCATGTCGAATGGGTCTTTCTCAACGATATTTAGGTAATTTACCATGATCAAGTCCCTTACTTTTTGAGAAATCTTGTCACATAATCAACATTAAAAATGGTCAACTTTTTGTTAAATGTTAAATATTGACATTGTACATTTATATTTCCCACCAATGCAGGTTGTTCAAAGATAAGGTTATTTTGAGTGATAATGTTTTTCCTGGTAGCTACAAAGTGGCAAATGAGTTGCTGGAAATGTTGGATATTGAGTGCATATCATATCATGCACATGTAAATGATTGTATTCCACATAGACGAGAATGTGTAGACAAGACGATATGTCTGAAATATGGTGATGAAAATTACCATATATAACAAAAAGTTAAATCAAATGGTCCTCCTCCTCATACTCTATTGAGGTATATATATATATATAATCTCAAATATTCAAAGGCTCTTTCATTGCAAATAATTAACTATGTTGTAGGGACAACATGCCTCACACAAATGTAAGTCAGGAGTTATGTGAATCCTAATAGATTTAATAACCATGAAGCATATAGAGGATATATGGCCTAAAAAATTCAAGGATGAAGTACAAAGTCTACAACTCAACATACCCATGGATGGAATCAATTCATATTCCTTCTAAATCACTAACTATTTTTTTTTGGCATGTAGTAGGGATCAATAAAAATATCCCCCGTGCTTATTTATGAAGAATGAGCTTCTTATGTTAAATATCATAATCCCTAGTAGGAGATAAGTGAAGAATATGTATGTCTACTTACAACCATTGGTAGATGAATTGAAGGAATTATGGGAAGGGATACATGTATATGATGTATCAAAACCCATCATAAAAAAAGAGGAGTTTTACGTTATGTCACATATATTCTCACACCAGACATGATTATCTAGGCTTAGGAGTATGCTTTGGTAAATTACATATTTATTATTTTTTTTTTATCTATGTAACAATATTGTTTGACATATTAATTTAATTCGCTCAAATTTTTCTGATCTTCATTATTGCTAACACGCCCTGTATACAATAATTTCATAAATATTTTAGCAAAAGGTATCATTAATGTAAATTTTGTGGACTTTCTCTAAAGGCTACATGGTCCAACCACCTACAAAAGCTAGTGTATGGCTACTCTAGGGTATTCCTCCTAAAATAAAACCCTTACAAAACATAAACATCTACTTTCAATGGTAAATATGGGAGAACCTAAAGGCCTGTAATAATGACACTAGTTGAATGGATTAGAAAATACAAGAGAGAGAGGGAGAAGGATATTGGATTTTTCTTTTGTTTGAACAGGGAACCTATGTTAAGAAATCACTTATTACGATGAAAATGAAATTTGTCTTTCGCGAGCTCCCATATTTGGATCATATTAAGGTTACCCACTTACTAGATCTCTTGCATTTATTTAAAAATGTTTCATATTCTATATGGAAGAACATATATGTTACCGAGAATAGTGTCCACTTGGATGCTGCTATTCCCACTAAGATGGGTGGCTATCTTAGAAACAAGCAAGTAAAGTCTACTTTCGTTTTCTTTTATGAAAATAGAGAAGAGGAGAACCAAGAAGACCAACCTTAGTCTTGTGCTTGATTTCCTCTCCTTCTTGATAGAGCTTCACCACTTCTTCTTCGTCTGCCCAACTTCAAAGAGAACCTATGAAATCACAACAACATACTACTATCGAAGAAACAAAGATATATATTCATAAATAACACAGGACCAGATGTGTGTTAACCATATAAATGCATATATAAACAAGTACACAAGAATATGGAAGAAAACTAGAATATCTTTATTAAGATGAAAAGTAGCAAGAGGATTACAACCATATGTTGTGACCCAGCATCATCCTCCAGCTAGGAAGCCCTTCTTCACCTCAAGAAAAACGTAGATCACCCAACACTATGAATGTACACCAAAAAACCAACAACACTTCTCTATAAGATACAAAATTCCAGCCTTTGGATCTCT
>APFE030975649.1:51781-81854 GCA_000404065.3 Pinus taeda | reverse complement strand
TGGATCTCTGTGATGAGGGATCCATATATAGATGATTACAGAGAGGTGAGTCATCTTCTGGGATCTTGATTAGTGTCGTCTCTCTGATAGTTCTTGCTTCCACTTGGAGAATGATGATCTCTTACTCATCCCTGGTCGAAAACAGAGAGGCTATTGTCAGAGGGGGAAGATTCTGGAAGATTCCATGATCTTCCACCTCACATTTTGTCCCTGCCATTTGTCCATTCCCGACCATCACACCCTACAGAGGAGCAATTTAGTATGCATCACACCTTGTACACTGGGAAGGTGATATACATCACACCCTCTACACTGAGCTTTCAGTATGGTCCAGTTTTGACCATTTATGAGTAGTTTTCAGTGGAGAACTTCTAGGAGATGATGTAATCAGCTGACCTTGTTCCTTTAGGGAGTGAAGCAAAAATTTTAGGGACTTAGGAGCCCTCAATTTATGGACATTTATGATTGGGGTTGAAGTGCCCAAAAATGTCTATAACAGTTGTCCCCTAAACCATGAGGTCGTTAATCTTTCTGATGTCGGGTGAAATGCTTTACTATGATGATCCGAAGTTTTTCTGAGTTGGGAGATGACCTGTAATAAGATACAATACAATACATTATTTTGACAAAAAATTTTGATGATCTAGCTAAGGTGGGCATTCCCATGCTCAGCTTTATAAATTCATTTTCATGTACATAGGACAGATAATCGTCTGTGTGACAGACTGATGATATGGACCCATCATCCTTTGATTTGGATGATCATCTGTTCTGCAATGATGTACACTTGATGTCTTCATATTCCTGAATATATCATAGCCCAGATGGATGAAACTAGATATGGGGTCTTCAAAACTCATTCAATATCCACTCGGAGTACAAGTCGATCCATGTGAAAAATGTTCTGGAGTCGAACATGGAAAGACATCGCCTGATTACCAGCCAATGATGTAAGCTGTTAACAGGCGCGAGAGGAATCACCAATAATGGCAATGACCCTCAGGGTACTACAGTACAATTCACGTGGTGTGGAAAAGGACTTGGCATCGAAAACCACGTAAAATCTCTCGGTTGAAGGCCATTGATGTAAACCCATCGTCGAAAGTGAGAAACTTGCCATTGAGGCATGCAAGCTTCAAAGTACTGAAAGGGTTGTTCCTGAGTCAACTTCCTGGATAATGAGCTGATGTTGACAAGAAGCCACCCGTCGCAGGAGGGCTTTAGTGAATCCCACATCAACGACATGGAATGAAGCAAATGATTTTGGAGGTGAAAACAATCTGATGATACAGGGTCCAGGGTGGCGGTCATGAAGGAATGGAGCATGAATGTATTGTAGTGGGTGAGACACAGGTGAATTATCTGAATGACTTTTCTTGAACATATCAGCGACACTCATGATGGATTGGTAGCATTAACCCCAAAGAAGGATGGTGTGATGGACCAATGGTGATGACCAGTGAACGGAACAACCCAACCCGGGATGGATGCGGAAAGAAAGTGTCATGTTCAAGAGCAATTTGCTACCAATAAAGTTTCTTCAAGTTTTCTTCCCAATTTTCCCCAATCATTGCTAACTAGTACCTCTTTATTTTTGTCAAGCTTGCAGAGGATAACTTATGCTTGTTCTATAATCCACCCTTCGGGTGAACCGTTTGCTATATTTTAGCGAGCCTAGTGATAGTGAAACTCGTTCTCATCCATTTGGACGAGTTTGTCGCTATTAGGTTTTAGCGAGTTTAACGACAAAGATAACTCAGTCCCTTTCAATTTTAGAGAGTCTCAAAGAAATGGAAAGGAGACTCCAATGATTCTTTTTCGTCATATAATCCCTTAAGTTCGAAAAAGCATAAAATAATACAAAAAGGATGAATTTTCGATAGTTTTAATGAGCCGAACAAGA
Organism: Pinus taeda; assembly: GCA_000404065.3. Taxonomy (NCBI): domain Eukaryota; kingdom Viridiplantae; phylum Streptophyta; class Pinopsida; order Pinales; family Pinaceae; genus Pinus; species Pinus taeda. The sequence continues at coordinate 79,951 of APFE030975649.1, read as the reverse complement.
CAAGCGCTTGATCTTTTTGTGTAATAGTCCCTCAGGTCCAAAAAGATTAAAATCTAGAGGAGGGATAGCACTTCCGATGACTTTAATGAGCCGGTGAGGACAATCGCTTGGCAATATTTTCATATTTTATGAGTTAGGTGAAAAGAGCTTAAAGAAGACTCATTTTTGAGGAACGAGTTATGGTTTCAGGTAGCAGCTAATTCCAGGTAAGATTTGGAATTTTCCAATCATGGCAGTGTCACAAGGATGGCTAATAAAATCACTCTTCGCAGATGTTCCTCGAAGGGGTAAACAATCATATGGGGGTGAATGATTGGCTAAAAATAGAGTGGAGGTGATGGCGAGAACACGACCAAGGCTCAAAAGATGGCGATATGGCATTCACAATGGTTATTTACTGGTTCATTTTTTAATGAGCTTAAACATTGGGGGAAACATTTGCTCATGACCTATGTTTATTTTTTAACGAGCTTGAATTATGCGCTAAAACTACTCATGGAGGGTTTATTTCTTAACGAGATTGAACCCTGCGGCAACATTGCTCATGATGATGGTCATCGAATCTTTGATTCACCATTAGCATTTTGTTCTTTCAAATATTATACTACCTGTTCATTTGCTTCATCAAACCGATTAGAAATGAAAACATATGCTTGATAAATGAGTTAAAAACACCAGTATTTTACTTGAAGTACGTGCATGGTAAATTAAAAGTGACTTTTACCTCTCATTTTACCATTTCATTTGAATTTGGTTTGTTGGAGCTCTGGAGGTGCTTTTCCCCCCTGATTTTTACCAGTGGATTTCAAGAGATTCTGGGGACGATTCTCGACGTCGTTTGGACCAGGTAGGAGCTGAACTTTGCGCTCTTCAATTGCATGCCTTTCATTTTGGATTCTGAGCTTGTTTCCTTGTTCTGTTGAGCCTCTGGGGTTTGAAGAACTTGCCCTGGGACCATCGCACCCTTCATTAATTGAAAGTTGCGATGCATACTGATCTTCCCACTGACTAGTCAGTATGCATCGCTCCCAGTACACTTGCTGGGGTGCGATGGGCACAAGGAGGAAAGTTTTTACATAGTTTCCTCATGGATTTTTTCTTGTTTTTTACCAAATGAAGATCCCGACTCTTCTCTTGTTTGTTTTTCAGAGATTCATCGGAGCAAAATGGTCGTTACATGGTGAGAACGCGAGCATGAATAAGAGGATGCTGTTTCTTTACATGATCCGGGAACACTAGCTGCATTGCGGAACTGTGGCCTGTTGAAGTTTTTCCGTATCTTTGGCATGAGGCAAGAAATTAGTTTTTTGCAATATTTCCTCAATTCCTAGGATCCTATCAACCAAGTATTCCAGATTAGGGGAAAATCGATCCCCTTGAGGGTCGTGGACATCTATTTCCTAACCGGTCTATCGAGGCATGGTGCCTCTCTCTCATTATCAGGCTTCGCCCATGGGGGTGAGTCCGTGAGGGAGTAAATTCATCGGCATCGCACAGAGGGATCTCAACTAAGTACGAACAGCAAGATCAATATCTGAGATGTCACTAACCGGCCCTTGTAGACCATTCTATTCACTTTTGCTAGACTGGCTAGTAGTTCTGCTCTTCACATAGCCAACAGATCTTACATGCAGTATGCTTTGGAATGCCTTGAACCGAAGGTGTTCAATTGGTGTGATGCAGTACTCTCTATGATGAAAGAACAATTGACCAAGGTGAAAAGAAGAATATCCAAGAACTTTGGTTATGGTTCTATTTTGACCACTTTTTCCTTGGAGAGAATCCCACTGATGGAGCTGCAGTACATTTCACTTGGCCTACCTCCACCGACTGAACCACGGATGCAAAGATGGGTTGATCTCATGTCTCGACACGCTGGCCAGCCCCAGATTTCTTTTTCTGAGACCTTCTTCGAGTGGTTCGATTGTCAAGAGATAGTTTATGCCAGGTTCCCATATGCTGGTATGGATTTCTAAGGTGATCCGGACTTGGTGCTGCTGGTTGGCGAGCAGTGGGGTGCCATGGGTAATTCTTCTGACCATATCTTTGTTCATTGTTCTTTATAATGTTCTTATGTTTTTTATCAAGACTAATCAAAACTCATGTGCTCATGCAGACATTAGACCAGTTCGACCGACAGTACCCCACAGAGACCCAACGACCGCTCCAGCAGGAGAGGCTGTTGGGAGGGCTATCCTTCGCGACCTTGATGTGGTCGAGACTCTTTCAGCACTACAGGACCAGATCGAGGATCTTACCCTTGGTGTCTGGGATGTGACGACCAACAGGCTGCCTCTGCAGTTGTAGCGACATACTACTGGAGTGTCGAGTCGATGGACTAGGCTTTTACGCATGATTGCGTAGGCGGTGACTTGTTATCACCAGCATCATTAGACTAGGGTGCCCCCTAGCATTTTGAGTTTTACGTCATTTGACCGATTTTGTCTTGGTTACAGAACATTATGTATAGACTATAAATAGTTATGAAATATATTTTTGATTTTCGGAGCTTTATTTTGGTTAAGTTACATAATCCTACTGCATATATTGATGTGATGCTTCTTTTTATAAATATCGCAAATGTCTATCTAACACATAATTTGCCAATGAGTCTGTTAATGTGTTTAAACTTCTGGATATATGTTGATATTGGATGAAATCGAACTACCTTTCCAAAATTTTTACCCTTAGGAACATGCGATAGATAGTTGGATTTCGTACAGAATAGATGTCGGTGAGTTGTAGAATGACGAGCTATGAGTCTAGCCTGATGACAAGCTGACATATGCCATGTGTGATGGCATCATAAAGGAGTTATATCAATGCATTGTACTCAACGATATTGTTCGTAGACCGACCAATACACACTCCTTTGAAACTTACTAACTCGCTGCTAGGATTAAAAATGGCCCATGCCGCAGAAGACAGGTTCCGCGAACTATGACTTGCTCCATCGGCATATCCAACGAATGATTCCAGTAGGTTCGACATCTGCAACAAATGTAAAAAGTGGATTACTTAACCAAAGTAAATGCTCTTGGCGAAAACAAAAATGTAACAAAAGCATGAGGGTTACAATGCGAAATCAAGCATAGCAACGCTTGAGGTACAACCCATTGCGAGGTTGCGCCAATGGAATCCCATCATATTCCATCAACTCGTAGGCTCCTTTTAATAATACTCATTTAACAATATAGGGACCCATCCGTAATGATTTGAATTTCCCTGCTCCCAACTTATTGGATTCCTGGTCGTAAAGTAAGACCAGGTCACCTTCTGAGAAGATGCGAGGTTAGACATTCTTGTCGAATGGTGCTTTGACTCGCTTCTTATGAGCTTTGTTAGCCGAAGCTGCATCATGATGGGTTCCATCCAATTGGATTAGTTCCAAGAAATGAGCCTCTTCTTCTGAGTTTCCAGGGAGAAGGTGGACTGCGAGTTTGAGGGATTAGATTTCACGTTGAATCGGTAAGATTGCTTCCAGAATATACACTAATTGGAAAGGTGTGAACCTGGTTCCATTTCTTACTGATGTCTGGTATGCCCACAAGGATGAGTACAGGATTAGGTTCCAATATCGTTTGTGGACTCTGATCATCCTTTGCAGCACGTGCTTTAGGACTTTGTTGATTGCTTCAACTTGTCCGTTAGCTTGCAAATAGTAAAGAGTAGAGCTGTCATGGGACAATCCTAATTTGGCAGCCAACTCAACCATCATGTGATTGCGAAAATGTGATCCATGACCTATGACTATGGCCTGTGGAATGCCGAATTTGGAGACTATGTGATTAAAAAAGAAAAGGGTAGTCATTTCGCCAGTGTTGTTTAATGTAGGCATCGCCTAGGCCCATTTGGTAAAATAGTCTATCACGACTAATATGTACCCATGCCCCCCGGCCGAGGTGGGGTTACATGTCATGAAATCTATGCCCCATTTGGCGAATGGCCCAACAACTACTATTAGTTGCAGCGGTGCGGGCGGTCTTCTGGTTTTGCTATCGAAAATTTGGCAAGCATGACAACTTCCAACTGCGGTTATGGAATCTTTGAACATTGTTGGCCAGAAGTATCCTGCTCGCAAAATTTTTGCGCCGTAGCATAACCAGTTTGGTGCCCCCCACATGCACCTGAATGACAGTCATTCAAGACTTTTTTGGCCTCCTCAAGGGTGAGGAACCTCTGCAGAACTGTATCGATACCATGATAGTAAATAGTATCACTGACGATGACGTAGTCTTTTGCTTGGTATCAAATACGTCGTTGTTCAGAGTGTGAGGTATTAGACCTATATTTTTGTGTCTAGAGATAAATGATTATATCTTTGTACCACAGATCACTTGAAGATATCAGAAACAAATTTTCATCCACGATTGCTTCTTCAGATGTTGCATTGTTGGACGACGATGGGAGATCGCATAGTAACTCCGCAAATACCAGGGCTTTTTTTGATTTTGATTTTTTGAATTCCAAGTCAAACTCTTGTAGAATTGCTATCCATTTTGAATATTTTCCCCCCAACAACTGTCGTGACAATATATAAGTCATGGGGTTGCAATTTGATAAAATGGTAGTTTTCCCGAAGAGGACATAGTGTCGAAATCTCTGTATCACTTGAACAGCCGCGAGGGCGAGCTTTTCAACATAGGAGTATTTCATTTCTGTATCATTTAAGCTTAAGCCTAAACAATATATAGGATGTTCAATTCCATTGTTTTCTTGAACTAAAACCATTGCTATGGTCGTATCTACTGCAACCAGATACATGTTAAAGTACTTTTTATAATCAGGAGCATACATTAATGACGCTTGTAATAGATATTTCTTTAAAGCATCAAAGGAGGCTTTCACGACCTGGTCCCAAACGAAGGGTACTTCCTTTTTCAATAGATGAGTATAGCCTTTAGCTAGTTCGGTGTAATTTGTAATGAACCTCCTAAGGAAACTTTCTTTCCCTTGGAGTTTCTGAATCTGAAGCAAGTTTGAAGGTGGAGGCAAATCGATGATTACCTGAAACTTACAAGGGTCGAGACGAATCCCATCCTTTGAGACTACGAAGCTAAGCAAACAACCAGAACTTACACAAAACACACATTTGTGTGGATTGAGTCGTATTTTGTAGTGTCGGCAACGTAGAAATATCGCTCTCAAATGGCGCGGATGATCAGTCCGCTTTTGCGAATGAGCTGGGAGATCATTGAGATAAGGTTGAACGATGTTTTTGATGTCATGGAAAGCATAGTTCATTTCTCTCTGAAAATTTTCCCCTGCGTTATTCAAACCAAAGGGTAGCTTGCGATATGCGAATGTGCCCCACGGACAAATTAATGCAGTCTTTGACTGCTCCTGTGGGCGGATATTTATTTGATTATACCCGAAAAATCCATCCATAAATGAAAATATTTTGCATCTGGCGCATTCATCAATTATCCGGTCGATAAAGGGTGTAGGGTAGTTGTCTTTTGGACAAGCTTGATTTACATCCCTATAATCAATGCACACTCTAATCGTTCCTTGTTGTTTCATCACAGGAACAATATTCAATACCCAATCGGTTAGAGGAATGGGGTAAATGGAACCGGCATGGAGAAGTTTTTCAACTTATGCGTTGATGGCAATGACTTTCTTGGGGTGCAGCTGCCTTAGCCTCTGTCATACCGGTTTGACATCTGGATACATCTTAATTTCGCGTACAACTATGCTCGAATCGATACTTGGCATTTCATCATATGACCAAGCAAAGACATCTCTAAACTCGCGAAAGAGAGTGCTATATATTTCCAGTTCTGAAGAAGAACAAGATTTGCCAACATGAATATTCTCTACAACATCTGTTTTGGTTGAGATATTTATGGCAGTAGTCTCTTCGATATTAGATAGGTTTCTCTCAGAATCCACCGTATTTACAGTATTTGTCAGAAATTCAAATACTGAAGGATGGTGTAGATTTCCTAAATTATCTTCTTTCCAGTTCAGAAGATGGGAACGATGGTGGTATTCTTCCCATGGTGCCCCATCAATCACCATCAATTGAATGAGTCCTTCGTCTGTAGAGTGTACTTGTGACCAAGGATCTGAAGGGGTGCCATATTCCTTAGACCTATCTATCCAAACGCTCGATGAGTGTTGATACGGGTTTGCCTCCCATGCTGAAAACATTGATTGCTATAATATTTCCAGTGGGGTTAGAGGCAAAACTTGTGAATGATCCAATTTAACATCGTTTTCTGACATCTTTTGAATGGAAGATATCATATTGCAGGTTCCTACATTAGCCACTTCCGCCAAATTTGTAGGAGGCGGTAGGGTTAAGGTTCCCATTAACATAGGGTCTTTTAGTAGGCCTGCTCCGATATTGTGAAGCATGTTAGGGCTTCCATGGATCATTGCAATGCTTCCCGTAACTTGCGAACTATTGGGGAGAAAATTTTGTTGGTCGATGATTATAATTCCTCCTTAGGAAGGAATGCAATTTTCCTAAAGTAGGTCGACACAACGGCTGCCATGGCGTATATCCAGGGTCTTCCGAGTAGGATGTTGTAATTGAGATTTCCGTCGATGACTTCAACATCGATTTCCACTATTTTTTCCCCAGTTCGACTTGCAAGTTACTTAGTATTCCATACAGGGTGTATGTTTGTCCATCAAATGCTTTCAATGTCATTGATGATTGCGAAAAGGATGGAGACCCTAGAGTTTTCCAACAACTCATCGACATGATACATGTGGATGCCCCGTCATCAATAATTGTTCTATGAACAGTTTTGTTGAGGGCTTTCACTTCAATGAGGAAATCTAGTTGAGCTGGTAACTGAGGGTCGTATCCTCTGTGATTAAAAGTTACAAGATTGGAATCCATTGGGTCAATCCCACCTATTGCTGATAATAAAGCCTGCTTTTGGGAGGGGCAATTTTGCAGTACCTCAAGAGTTGACATCACGGAGGGCGATTGGGCTAAATCCTCCACTATATTATAGTGTTGCATTGCTCAGGCACGAGGATTAAATGTCGATTTGTGAACTACTCCCTTTGGCGATTTTATTGTTAATTCAGGAATGATGTGTGGCACGACTTCGGTTGAAGTTGCTATTGAACTAATAGGTTGATCATTATCCTTGTTGTTCAACATCTGTGGATTCCCGTAATATTTACTCCTTGTCATTATTACAGCATCATTCAGTTGCTTTGAAACTGACAAAATTAGCACTTGGGATGGGGAAGCATTTTCGCTAGCAACCAGATTTGTTCCTGGGTTTGGAAATGGATTAGTCAGTACGGTCAAGGTTTTTGAACTTTTGAAATATTTTCTAAGTTCTTCTTTATATGGACAGTCTCTGGTCCAGTGATCCTCGTCACATATATGACATGGATTTTTTGGTTTCCCATTCCCAGAAGGGTTTGCAAAAGATTTTCTAGGAGAGGACTCCTCTTGGTTTTTCTTCTTCCCTTGTTTTTTCTTCTTGCCTCCTGACTGCTTGGGTTCTTTGCCTTTGTCTGTTGACATGACATTTACTTCCGAGGCTAGAATTTCCTCGTTTTCATTTTGACTCGAAACCGTGCGGGCCTTTCTCGATGTAGCCTTCGCAGTTTTAGTGCTTGTCGTACCTATCACACCATCACCGGCATGAGAGTCTTTGTTTGATTTAGGAGGTGGAGGAACAAAAAAATCTGGTCTAGGAGCGTCAGTGATTTTATCGTAGAGCGTGCCAGAATGAGTGTAGATCAAGTCTAGATATTGTGCACGAGCAATAACTTGCTCTTTAGTGATGACTCCTCCCTTTGCCACATCTTCTATAATAGCGGGTAACAGTGACTTAATAAACCATTCCGCAAATAGCTGATCAGGAACATATGTTTTTACCATTCTACGACAACGTCGCCACTCATGAATATGATTAGATATGTGAGTGGGTGTCGTTTGTTTGAAATTGGTAAGTAGCTCAGTTCCTATTTCGTACCTTATAGGTAACTGAAAATGGGTTAAAAAGGTTGTGGATAGGGTACTGAGGTTATCAAATGAAGCTCTAGGCAGTTTGATATACCACTTTTCTCTCGGACCAGTTAACGTGCCTGAAAGAGGGGAAGCCAAATCGATTCATCATTGAGAGTGTTTGATGAACACCATAGATGAAAGGTCATCACATGATTCGATGGGTCTTCGCCCGGATTCCCATTAAATTTAGGAATATCTAACGGAAGTTTATGCAGAATCACCGGCCACCAAGGGGTGCAGGCAATTGGATCATTTGTCTGTCGACTCAGATCCGTTAACCCTAAAGTTGCCACGAAAGGCAACTATTGATTCATGCTTGGTTTTGCATACCTAAGATAAGACGGAATTGTTTGAGCAGTCGGTCTTTGCATACCAGCATAATCCATTTGATGTTAGTAACTTTGGTAAGGTTGATGGACATAACCATTATGATATGGTTGATACGGCGGCCCATTACTTAAAGACTTGTTGCTTATATCCTTGGTAAGCCTGCTGGAATTGCGGTTGTTGGTATTGCACCAGCCATGGTTATGAAGCCATGGACTGTTGTCCAGTACTGACTGTTTGACCAAGATGGGGATTGGTGTTCCCCATTTGAACCTGTTCCATTCCACTATTTGGTGACTGTTGTTGTGTCAGAGGTACAAGAGATTGTTGTATTGCAACCTGCGAAACTTGAGGTTGGCATACAACTGGTGACGCTTGTACTTGCGATATTGCCACAATAGCCAGCGTATAGGGGATGTTTGTCATAGGTAAACTTTATTATATTGAGCATACAACTATTAGTTGTTGAGAGAGGATTGGCACCCAACCGCTAGTTGTGATTCCAGCATAAGCCAAATATTTTTGCGAACTCACGCATGGTTGTCCTTCCGAGGAAGACAATGAAAGGGTATATGGCCCTCCATACGATGGTAATCTAGTACTCAAAAGAATGATTTTCCTTTGGTGACTAGTTTGGCGAAATTGACTTTGTGACGAATCAATTTATTGATACTCAAGGTAAGAGATTCCAGATATAATTCCGGACGAACAAACGGGAACATTCCATACTGTCAAAATAGCCCCTGGATGGACTCCATCTAGTGACTGAAAGGTGGTTGGGACAGATGGCATGCTAGCGAACATTGTCGGAATAGCAGAAGGAGCTTCTACTGTTGTTGTGTCAGGTGACATAGTCCTTGATGTTGACAGTTGTTCAGACATATTAAGCCTATCCAAAAGATTCCTCAGCGATTCTTCAGGAACTTCTGAGGGTGGGTGAATATTTTCTGATGATGAAGGATACAGGGCAATCCCAGCTCAAAGTTGCGTTGGAGTGCTAGATGGAGGATCTTCCACAATCTCTTCTATGGCAATCAATCCAGGAGGAAGAGGCAGACCGTCAGGTCCGTAAAATATTTTTGGTGCCGAAGAAGATGTAAGTTCTACAATAGTAGACGGTTGGGGAGTAACACCTTCCGAATCGGCTGTAGATGGAGCCAGTTCAGGAATAGAAGTGTTAATCGTCACACTAGGATCAGTTGTAATTTCCTTTTACAGTTGTGGAATTTCTCCTTTAGAGGCAGGGATACCAGAAATGTTTGGAGTAACCGGAATCTCTGAGGATGTCAGAGTGCTAGCTCCAACTAACCTAGGGGACTTTGATCCGACTAAACGAGTTCGCTTTGTCCGGAATGGTTTCGCTTCCGGAGTCAACAATGGTTGACTCGTAAGTCTCCACAAACGATGTGGTTTTGATTGACTTTCTTCCACGATTGTGGATTACTTGATCAACTTAAAATAAAAAATGGAAAAATGTTTGTTGAATTAATGAATTTTAGATGCTTTGCAGAACTCGTTTTTTCAATTTTAAAGAGTCAAGAAAAAACAAAAGATGACTCTAGTCACCTTTGATTTTTATTGAGCCTGAAGTGGCAAGTGCTCAGAGGACCTTTTCTTTTAAGGAGTCTGAAAAGGAGAAAAATGGACTTCTCTGGAGATCTAGGGAGAGAGTATTACCAAACCAATCGCAAAACTGCAGAATACTTTTTACGGTACGGCAGTCAATCTTCCCAAATGTTGTGTTCAATGCATTGTGATTGATAGGGCAGTAGACACGGCTTCTTAAGGATAAAGGATGTAGAATATTGTGGTCCCCCAATATATACTCGACGGTACGTGGGAGCACAAGTCTATACTGGCACTTGTCATCTCAGAGTGGAGGAATCACCCAACCAACACTGAAAACAACAGTTAGCAGGTTTTACGACACCGGAATACGTCTCTAGCCTAGACCTCTAGATGTTGTGCATTAAGTTCCAAAGCGTTGTTAGATTCATTAAATTTATTTTAAGTTGATCTTGGTTAACAATTTTCCTTTCAGGTTCACCGCGTGCTGTGCATATAATTCCTAAAATGCAGCCTAAGATGATAAACATATGTTTAATCTTCTTTCGGCAATGAAAATACTAGCTACTAAGGAAAGAAAGTCAAGAATATTTTCTCCATAGAGCACAGAGCACACGCTAAAGGGAAGGTGATATGCATCACACCCTCTGCATTGAGCTTTCAGTATGGTCCAATTTTGACCATTTATGAGCAGGTTTTAGTGGAGAACTTCTGGGAGATGATGTAATCAACTGACCTTGTTCCTTTAGGCAGTGAAGCAACACTTTTAGGGACTTAGGAGAACTCATTTTATGGACATTTATGATTGGGGTTGAAGTGCCCAAAAATGTCTATAACAGTTTCCCCCTAAAGCATGAGGTCGTTAATCTTTCTGATGTCGGGTGAAATGCTTTACTATGAGGATCCGAAGTTTTTTGGAGCTGGGAGATGACCTGTAATAAGATACAATACAATACATTATTTTGACAAAATTTTTCATGATCTAGCTGAGGTGGGCATTCACATGCTCAGCTTTATAAATTAATTTTCATGTACATAGGATAGACAATCGTCTGTGTGACAGACTGATGATATGGACTCATCATCCTTTTGTTTGGATGATCATCTATTCGGCAATGATGTAAACTTGATGTCTTTATCTTCCTGAATATATTGCAGCCTAGATGGATGAAACTAGATCCAGGGTCTTCAAAACTCGTTCAATCTTCACTCGAAGTACAAGTCGATCCATGTGAAAATGTTCTGGAGTCGAATATGGAAAGACATCGCCTGATTACCAGCCAATGATGTAAGTTGTTAACATGCGCGAGAGGAATCACCAATAATGCCAATGACCCTCAAGGTACTACAGTACAATTCACGTGGCGTGAAAAAGGACTTGGCGTCAAACACCACGTAAAATCTCTCGGTTGAAGACCATTGATGTAAACCTGTCGCCGAAAGTGAGAAACTTGCCATTGAGGCATGAAAGCTTCAAAGTATTGAAAGGGTTGTTCCTAAGTCAACTTCTTGGATAATGAGTTGATGTTGACAAGAAGTGACCCATCGCAGGAGGGCCTTAACGAATCCCACATCAATGACACGGAACAAAGAAAATGATTTTGGAGGTGAAAACAAACTGACGATACAGGGTTCAGGGTGATGGTCATGAAGGAATGAAGCATGAATGTATTGCAGAGGGTGAGACACAAGTGAATTGTATGAATGACTTCTCCTGAACATATCGGCGACACTGACGATAGATTGGTAGCGTTTAACCCCAAAGATGGATGGTGTGATGGACTGATGGTGATGACCAGTGAATGAAACAACCCAACCTGGCATGGATGCGAAAGGAAAGTGTCATGTTCAAGAGCAACTTGCTACCAATAAAGTTTCTTCAAGTTTTCTTCCCAATTTTCCCCAGTCATTGCTGACCAATACCTATTTATTTTTGTCAAGCTTGAGGAGGATAACATATGCTTGTTCTATAATCCTCCCTTCGGGCGAACTTGTCGCTATATTTTAGCGAGTCTAGCGACAATGAAACTCATTCTCGTCCATCTGGATGAGTTTGTCGCTATTAGGTTTTAACAAGTTTAACGACAAAGATAATTCGATCCCTTTCAATTTTAGAGAGTGTGAAAGGAATGGAAAGGAGAATCCAATGATTATTTTTCATCATATAATCCCTTAAGTCCGAAAAAGCATAAAATAATACAAAAGGGATGAATTTTCGATAGTTTTAACGACCGAACAAGACAAGCGCTCGATATTTTTGTGAAATAATCCCTCAGGTCCAAAAAGATTAAAATGTAGAGGAAGGATAACACTTCCAATGACTTTAACGAGCCAGAGAGGCCAATCACTCGGCAATATTTTCATATTTTACGAGTCAGGTGAAAATAGCTTAAAGAAGACTTGTTTTTTAGGAACGAGTGATGGTTTCAGGTAGTAGCTGATTCCAGGTAAGATTTGGAATTTTCCAATCATGGTAGTGTCACAAGGATGGCTAACAGAATCACTCTTCGCAGATGTTCCTCGAAGGGGTAAACAATCATATGGGGGTGAATGATCGGCTAAAAATAGAGTAGAGGTGATGGCGAGAACATGACCAAGGCTCAAAAGCTAGCGATAAGGCATTCACAATGGTTATTTACCAGTTCATTTTTTAGTGAGCTTAAACGCTGGGGGAAACATTTGCTCATGACTTATGTTTATTTTTTAACGAGCTTGAACTATGCACTAAAAATTCTCATGGAGGGTTTATTTTTAAACGAGCTTGAACTCTACGACAACATTTCTTTCCAGTCGTATGACAAGAATGTCTCATTCGAGATGCTATTTTGAATTGGCTTACATCTCTCAAGCTTTACCATAGATCCTTTCTTTATGCAAGTTAGGAAATCACTAGACTTATAGGTTTAAAGGGTTAGAGGTCCTACAAATTTTAAAAATAAATAGCCGCTCTTCACTTGCATGTGGAAAGGTTTGCAAGCCCCCAAGCATAGAGAAAAAGTTCCAGGTTACCAAGAAAGTTCTATCTGCATAGCAGATAAAATGCTTCCTCGGTGATGTCTATCGAAACAGACAAAGGTTAATGGTGCAAACACATTCCACTCACATAACTTTGATGAAGGTATCTTATATCCCTCACGGAAATCCACTCTATACCCAAGGTTTTCCTGTTGAAACAGACCAGGCTACATGCCCCCTAGGTTTCAGTCTTATCCTCCTGAATCACTCGCACTCATCAGGTGGACAGACTGGAGATCGATGAGACATTCCTTACGTGAAAAGACCATTTAGGGATGGCGTTTGACTATTTGCGATGTGTGAACCGGGGAATGACATTTGGTCTATGAGCTTGACCATTCTGCCTTCGTGCGGAAAAAACATTACTCTAAAGAGTGAGGAGACGATGGTTCCCATGCAATAAATATAGTTGCGTTCAAAGAGTAGATTATAATATAATTTTCCTTGAACTACCATAATGTTCATGTGAAAAATTTTCCTTCTCAATGTAATGGGCACATTTGGAAGGATCCCTAAAGGTCGACTGGTTCCCTTGTCGAAGCCTATCAGATTTCTCATTTCAGGCAAAAGCAATGGCAAACCAGGCGCTTTGCAAGCAGTTGAGGAAAGGATACTCACAGAAGCCCCTTCATCAATGATGGTTCCAACCATGACCATTCTGTAAGCTTGTACAATGATTCTGAATGGTACACTGGCTAGTAAACGGGGTCTGCCTAGTAGATTCCAGTCAAAGGAAACGACTAGGTTTCTTGTTGGTGGGACCGAATAGACGACCGGATATGACTCTGATTGACTTCCTTCCTATGATAAAGGAATGGGAGGACTTCCCCCAAGTTCATCGGAGTCTGTGTTGATGAAAAGAATTTGAACGGTGTCATTCTCTTTCTCTTTAGTGACGGTATCATTCGAAGATGAACACTCTGAAGGCAAGACCAGGTCAACTGTCGTATCAACCCTTTGCCTTTCATCTATTATGGATTCAAAGGGTTCATTTTCAATGATAGACGCTTTGGCTGACCAAAATGACGGGCCAGCCGGATTTTCAACCGGCGGAGGACTTGGCAAGAGTTTTTTATATCTAGGAGGAAGCCATAATGCTGAAACTGGACGATCATCCAAAACTCTTTTAGCCTCGTCAAGGAAGGGACAATGGTGGATGGCGTGATTTCCTTCACACAACTTATAAGGAAATATGGGACTCCCTTTTTGTCCATGTGCTTCACTTTCACTAGTTGATGGTGAGCATTCAACATGATCGCGAGAGGTTGATGATACTAGATTGTGCAAACGAGGAGACCAGTCCCTTAAGATCTGAGGGATGCAGGGACAATCTCGGCGATAGTGGTCTCCATTGCAAATTGTTGAGATTGCAACAAGATGGTGGAGCTTAGTGAAAAGAGTCACCTTCACTAAGTGGGCCCGCAGGCTATTTTTGGCGCAAGTCTATTTTTAGACTATGTCTATTTTTAGACTATGTCTATTTTTAGACATATGGATTGCAGGTTGCTGTTAATGGATGATTGATCAAGTTGGGAAAAATAGATGGACTTCTATTTTTGATGAAAGTGTGAGTGATCACAGTGTGAGTGATCAAGTCTATTTTTAGACTGGCTGTCAAAAATAGAAAAGTCAAATATTATTATCTCACAATAATATTTGGACTATAAACTTAATCTTATTCTCTTGGAGCACTTCAGTTCGAGCTACGGATGTGGCACATGCAATTGCATGAAGGAAATACGTGGTTCTTATGGGTTAGTTGAATATTTGCATGCATGACTTCAGTTAGAACTCAAGTGAGTTGAGTTTAGTGGACTGGAGGTGCAGTTGATGGAGTTGTGTTCAGTTTAGCTTTGTTAAACTGGTTGTATTTAGTCTAACTGGCAAATAGACTAGAGATGAGTTGGGTGAAATAGTTATTAATTAATCCACAAGTTATTAACTCATAATACAACTAATGAATACATCAGTTAACTCAGTTGCATGTCAGTGCATGTTCAGTTCAGCAGGGACAGGTGTTAGAGAATCAGATTGCTATCAGTTGTGACTATAGTTGTGCACCAGATCTTGCAAAAATCAGGGGATTGAGTATGCCAATGAGTTTGCCCACATTGTAGCTTGTTCTCACGTGATTTAGCCAAGGAAAGACGTGGCTGCCTTGAATTATCACCAGTTCTTGTGCAGGTATTGAGAGCGGAGGCAGGCAAGCAGCGGAAGAGATCTGAGCTAGTGATTGCTTCAGATCTGAGCTATATTGTGTGTAACAGGTGGAGCTGGTACTGGATTGCTTGTGATAAGCATTGTACTTTGTAATGTTACATGACTCAATCATTAATATACAGATAGTTGGGGTTTTTAGCGAGATGCTTTCCCCGGGATACATACTGTGTTAATGTGTGAATGCTCTTGATGTTTTATTGTTATTGATGCTGCTATATTGATGATCAACGTAGAGGAGCTTATGTATTGTGTATGTTTTCCGCAATAGTACATGATCAGGATAATCTCTGTTGAATATGTGTTAAATTATTCAAAATTTCCACATGCACTTCCAAATGAAGAGAATTTTGTCCCATAGAGTTGTTGCTCTCTACCCCTTTAAAATCACCACAAAATTCCCAGCTCCAACTTGGAAAATCCTCCTGCAAATAACCCAGACTTCAACTCACTATATGTTGGACTAAAATGAATAACTCGAATTGCCTCTATAGTCAAGAAATATGCAGAGCTAGGAATACCGTTGTCAATGAAGCTCTATGAAAGCCCATTAATGGACTCTCTTAATTCCCAACTAGGGAGGAACTCGAAGCCCTCTGAAGATGGGGTGGAATTCCACCTGGAATTCCTATGCTAAACAACACTCTACCTTTGCGCTAGACAACTCCAAGTGAAGATGAAGTGTTAAGCATAATAGTCAAAATATGACCCATAGAATGAGTCTCTCTTCCTTTTATATTTTCTCTTCATACTTCTAGACTCCTTTTTAATATTGTTTTATTGGTGGGGGCCATTTTCCACTTAGTTACTTTTTCCACCATTTTAATAAAATATTAATTTGCCACCAATCTACAATAAAATAATATTTGCCAGCTTTCTCCAAAATACTTGTTGCCCCTTTTTAATTAATATTACCAAAATTGGGCAAAATTCCCATGCTCACAAAATTAGGTATAGTATAGTCCTCCCCGCCAAAAATTGCTTGTCCTCAATCAATGCCCGAACAAGCACTCTATCAACTGACCCAAATGGCTATTGCAAATGATATCAGGGTCCCAAATGTGCCATCGAGTCATCCCTATCCCCAACACTATCCTGTCATGAAGGAGTCCCTTAATATCAGGTCCCAAGCCATCCTGATCAACGTGAAGCACCCCTTTCTTGACTTACTGTCCAACCTGGTACATGCACCCAAATCCCTCTGCATACTATTAGTAAGTAGAGCATCATGATAATAAAAAGCCATGATCAACTTGCCGTGCAGTTACTCTTCTGAGTCATCCATCTCATGCACTCCAAGGGTGGACTCCTTAAGATACAATCCAACCCTTGTGGATATGAATCCTCGCCTGCATGAGCTTCCCCTGATGTCCTCTTACTGATCATCCCTCCATGTTGGTGAAATCCCCCACTCCAACCACAAATCACTAAAATCCAATAGAATATCGGAATGATCTCCCCCTATTGAAGCCATCTCATCCCTAAGGGTAGTTGAACTGTCAAGTACTGTGATGTCAAGGTCCCATGCCCATTGCATGAAGAAATTGTCCTGCTGACCCTACAACACTCTGGTCATGATTGACTGTCCAACATGCTTGTACCAAAGCCTCTTGTCATGTAACTCTCTGCCATAATATATGTGATGATCAAGGCTATGCTCAACCTACCCAAGTGACTCAACAATGCTAGAGCCTATCACTCCATGGTTGGCCCCAATCCTGAGCAACAACTTGCCTCGCCATATGATTAAGACCTCGGTGATCCCCCATGTGTTAGCCTAAAAATGAACTAGATCAACTGTTATCCTGACCATACTCACTAAGAAATGGAGTGTCCCACCAATCAAATGGATCCCTAGATCCTATAGCCATACTAGAGGTCCACAACTCCCAATCCTCACTACCTTTTGTTGTGACATGCAGCTAGCTACTGAGACTCCTTTGTGCCTTGTCTCTGACCCTTGTATGTATCCAATAGATGGGCACTAGGCATGAAGAATTTGGATTCTGTCCCCCGTATGACAAACTACTCTACTCTTGCTAGACCACACAGTGAATTTGTTATCCCAGCTCCTGATGATGTACTTGGAGCCTAGGCATCCTCCTGCCAATGAGGACCACCATCTCCTGTACCTCATACTCATATAACACCTCAGGTTGTCCTATTGATAATGCACACTGTAGCTCACTCAGAGTCACTTCCCTAAGCCTACACCCGTCAGCTCGTGCCCTGACCAAATGCCACAACTAAGAAGTCTCTACCTGGATACACTATGTCCCAACTAACTGCCTTGAGTGAGCCTCTCGTGTCCTACTGCTCATGATGAAGGCATCAAGGAACAAAATCCAACTCCTCTGTGCCTGCAAATAATGTAGAAGTCAGAGAGGCACGCGAGTCCCCATGGATATCATCAAATGATGCTCATATGCGTTCTCCTATATCCTAGGTGAACTATACCCAATGGCATGCCCGTCGTCCCCATCAGGCGGTCTCGCTGGTGGTAATGCTCCAAATCTCCAATGGGAAGCATCGCACATCACTACATATAGCCAATCATCCTTGTGCTCCCCTGCATAAAAACATGTATCTCTATGCCCCTTAGCAAACGATTGCACCTAGTTACACACCTTTGTGCACTGCTGGACACCACTACCAACCGCCATATCATCCTGAACAATCTGGTATCCCTCTTGTGATGAAGTCGCTGCCACTCCATGCAAAATCTCGAGGTGGTGTGCATCACTCCTCCTACTCCATAGTGCAAGCCCACACAACATGACACTCCTCCATGCACCTTTGTGATCCTCTGCAAAACACTGAACTCTATGGACCAATGAACACCTACGCCAACTGCCACATTTTCCTGCACCCTCAACCATCCCACATGCGTCAATGCATCCACTACTCTGCTAGAGAATCCACCATGATGTGGGTTACACCTCATCTTCCCTAGTAGAACTGAGCGACCTAGGTCCTCACATTGCTAACAAGAATGATATTATTATGCCTAGCCTCAATAGCTCGTGCGTCCACTATGCCAATAAGAGAAATGGGCCTTGCCCTTGGTACACTTGTGCCTGGGTTCCCAAGGCTCCTAGTATGTGAAGCACAACCTCCTCCTCCTAAGGTCTCTCTGAGTCTCCTCATCCATCTGAGGGTCTCCTCATCCTTCTAACCACGTCCCCCATCCCTCTAAAGTAGTCTAGTTTCTCGGCTCCCCTCTGGGGCCAAGGCTCTAGTGGGAGAGAAAGCCTGGGTCTTAGCCACTGCATCAATCATGTCCTGGGTCCTAGAGATAACATCTGTAAGTGATATGGGTTTGTAAGCCCTCACCCGACCATGTAAAGGCTCAGCAAGCCCCTCCACAAATAGCATGATCAGCTAGCCTCTGAGATTCCTGTCACCATCACTGCCAGTCTCTGGAACTCTATGATGTGAGCCTTTGCGCTGCCAGTCTGCCTTAGATGGGCTAACTCCATAAAATGAAACTTTGAGTCTTTCCTCTCGAATCTCTCCAGAAACCTCTGGGTGAACTCGTTGTAAGAGGTGATATAGATGTGTCCCAATGTGATCAACCCATGATACCACCACTCCTGGGCATCCCCCTCCAAATGAAGAGTAGCGAACCGTATAACATCGGTTTCCCGCATGGGGTTCAGGTGGAAATATGTGTCTAACTTCTGAATCCAAGCCCTCGTTGAGCTCTTCGCTGACCCATCAAAGTCAAGTAGTGTAACCTTCTCTGCTATCTTTTGCATCTCCTGGTTGGAGGGCCCCCCTCTGTAGTGTGCCCCAACTCCTGTAGTACGCCTCTCCTTGAGGTGTATGTACTCCCCAAAAGACATCACTCGCTTAATCTAGGCATCCAATCCCTCATACTCGTCAATATTAGACGCAATTGAGTTGACCAAGTCTGCAACCGGGTCCGACTCACTCTTCGACTCCGGCTCATCCACAAAGTGAGGCATAGTGGGACGACCAACATGCCCACACTGAGGAGTACATGGGGGCTGATAAGTACGGTTGCCCACTCCTGCTATGGAACCTCCATCAGCATGAGGCTCCCCCTTCGGCCTTCCACTAGCCCCATCACTTGTTGCATCATGTCCATCATGAGTTGCCATTGTCTCAACATATGTTGATTGGTTCTCAGCAGCTCCTTCAGAACCTGATTCTAGCCCAATTGCCTAGGCTGCTCGTTGTCCTCCTAGTTGTCCATACCACCTCTCATGTTCTCAACTTTGGTGTCTGAAAATGGATTTGGGTCCCCTTCTCTACCTCGACCCCTCCCTCTGCCTCTACCACAACCTCTCTGGAAAACCAAACCTTGATATCTAGGTGCAATCACATGCTCTTGATCCCCATTCTAGCCAAGAACA
Source organism: Pinus taeda (assembly GCA_000404065.3). Classification (NCBI taxonomy): domain Eukaryota; kingdom Viridiplantae; phylum Streptophyta; class Pinopsida; order Pinales; family Pinaceae; genus Pinus; species Pinus taeda. The sequence continues at coordinate 60,457 of APFE030975649.1, read as the reverse complement.
TACTCTGATACCACTGCAATATTCTAACTAGAAATTTTATAGAGATATCAAAGACATGCACAAAAATAACAACACAATAAATTTCAGGAAATACCAATGAATAGAAAAATGCTTCGGAACACCAAAATGGTCAATTTTATTATAACAAATTGTTGGAGTACAATAAAATTGGAAGGAGTGCACCTGAGCTTGATCAAGGTAAGCTACAAGCCCCAGGTGATCAATCTCTTAATACCCAACTGTTGCAATAGTTTGTTTGTCCAAAAATGTGCGCTGGCCTAGTTTTTTTGCACTGCTGGGTAACTTGGCCTCTTGATTTGGCCCCTCAAGGATGCCCAAAAAATTCTTTAAGTTTAGGGATATGATCCTAGTAAAAAACCTAGAAAAACCCATAAAGGGTTTGCTCTAGTTTGACCCTCCAAATAACCCAAATAGCTTGGCCCTCCTCAAATACCAAAACACTCCATCTGTAGCAGAAAGTGATAATAATCTCCTTCCAAATGAAATCCTAGCATCTCAGCCCCTAAATCCTCCAATCGACACTCCACACAACAATCACCCAAGAAGAATTGCACAGGCCTGTGAGGTATGACGCAGTAGAAAACTTCAACAATTCGTACAGTAATGCATGAGCTCCTTTTGCCTCCCAAAATCTCCCTCCGTCAGCTAGAATCTGACCAAGAACACCCCTGCAGCAATAGAGACCCGAATTTCTGGCACCAAGCCTCCTAATGACTGCGTGTCCTCTCCCTTTGCGTCCCAACTAAACCGGAATAGTGTGTACCTGTGTGATGTCCTTCTCCCAACCTCTTAAGAAAGAGAAAATCCTTCTTAGGGTGGCACTCGAAGTCCCCCGAAGAAAGGTTGTGCTTCACTCCTTGGGAATTTTTTGTGCTAAGCAACACTTGTAACTCAGCTAAACAGTTAGACATACAATCAATTATCAAAATGTCAAAAAGGCCCCAAATGATGCTTCTCTCCACCTATTTATGCTTGTTGGCCCTTGGTCTCATGTGGGTCCCTCCTTTGATTTTTGACCTCCTTACGCAATTCAAACTACTTACTAAGTGGTGTGTATTATTTGTGGGTGGGTAGCCCCCACATTCCACTAAAAACTCTTTGATCCGCTTTTCCTAAGTCTTACCTCCAAAATTTTCCTTTAGACCAGATTAACAAAATTTACAAAATTGGTTCTATGCCTTAGGAAAATATTTAGGAAGGGACATCAAAAAATTGGGCATTCATTTTTTAGCTTGTTTCGAGAAAATTTGATGGTTGTCTGTTAGGTCCCTATAATACTAGTGATTCCCCCATTACTATTGTCGTTGTATCCCTTATTGTTATTTTTGTGCCCCTATTATCCCCTTATTGTTATTATTGTGCCCCATAGAATCCCACTATTATTATTTGTGTGCCTTTATATTATTAATGTTAGGTCAGCTTTGGTTATATTGTGACCACTTAGACTCTTATATATAGAAAGGAGGTTTTGTCATTTGAATCATCTAAGAATTGTTCATTTGTGTAATGTAAAGGAGGTTGCCTCCTCGGAGAGGCTTATTTTTAAGGTGTTGATCTATTTTTCCTATTTTTTTGTGAGATGGTTTCATAACATTTGGTATCAGAGCTTTGGAATCTAGGGTTTCGCTGTTCCAAACAGGTCATCATGGAATGTTCACTATAATTTTTTTTTTTGTAAAGTTTCAGAAGCTAAAAGAAAAACCCATTTGAGACGAGATCTCGCTGAACCTCGGGCCCGAATTCCAGATCTTGTCTCGTTATATTTTCAGAGATATAATCTAAGGAAGTTAGGGAATTTGCAGACCCCTGAATTACATTCCAAACAGGGGACCTTGGGAAAATCGTCATAACTTTCGCTTTGAGCATCAGATTGAATTTTCGTAAGAAGTTACAGAAAGGGAATGGACTATAGTTGTTTTGGATATCATTTTCAAAACCTAAGGTTGAAACAGTGACCCGTGGCACATCGTACAAGTTTGCTCTACTGAACCAGTCTATACTCAGGTCATCGTGGGAGATTTGACATAACTATTCATTGGCGAATCCAATATTGATCAAACTTGCGGGGTTAGAAATATTACTCATAGGGTTACCACAGGAAGAAATTTCAGACCTTGGAGATCCACAATTACAGAGATACTTCATATTCAATATCGAGCTCCTACAAAGTGAAAAAAATTGTGTAGTTTTTTTAAAATTTTTGCATAGGCGTGGTTTGATAAATTAGTTTGAAGGAATTAAAAGGGCATAGTGAAGCATTATTATTGGTAATTGAAGCCCCAAAGAAAGAAAATGGAAACACCTAGTAAGAAACCTAAAAGCTCTAGCATGACTCATGAAGAGGAGGAAGAAATGCAACATGATATATCAAAATTACGAGACCAAGTGCAACAAATTTCACTCACACAAAAAGTAATAGAAGCTAAAATGGATTGTTTAAAGAAAGATGTAGAAGCTAATATGGATGGTTTAAAGAAAGATGTAGAAGCTAAGATGTATGGTGTGGCAGCTAAGATGGATGATTTAAAGAAAGACGTAGAAACTAAGATGAATGACGTGGAAGCTAAGATGGATGGCGTGGAAGCTTAAGATGGATGGTGTGGAAGCTAAGATGGATGATTTAATGAAAGACATGGAAGATTTGAAGACAGATTTGACAAAGTTCCAAGAAATGTTTATTAATGGCGAAATGATAGTAAAGGAAACTCATGATGAGAACAAAATAAATGTTAATCATGATTTCATAGACTCGAATGTTGGATCGAAGAACCACCATGTTCCAAAGATCGATATGAGGAAGTTTGATGGCAAGGATCCCGGAACATGGATACTACAGATGGAGCAATTTTTTGATCTCCATAATGTGCAAAACACAAAAAAGGTACGCACTGCAACTTTATATTTGGAACCAAATTAGTTTGTATGGTATCGATGGCTTTGCTCTCATAAACAAATTGTCACTTCGGCTATTTTTACGGATGAAATGATAGCACATTATGAGGATACAAAAAACAACACTTTTTTTAGCCAATTGATAAATTTCAAACAAAAGGGTTCAATGATGGAGCACATTAAGGACTTCCAAAAATTGAATATATGGGTAAAAGATATTCCAGAGGAGCAGAGGATTGATGTGTTCATAGGGACTTTAAAATATAACATCCAACATGAGGTTCACCTTTGGGAACCAGATTCATTGGATAAGGCATTTAGGTTGGCAAGAAAAATGGAAAGCAAAATTATGGCAACAAGGAAGCCTACCACTCATAATCATAAAGATGGAAGTGTTGCTACCCCTAGCCATCCATAACGTACAAGGTTGACACCACAACAATTGGAAGAAAAAAGAGCAAAAGGGCTTTGTTACAGTGGTGATAGCAAATGCACTAAAGGTCATCAGTGCTGCGAGAAGAAATTATTTTACATAGATTGTGAAGAGGAGAAAGAAAAGGAACAAGAAACATCAAAAGAAGAGGATATACACCAGGAACAAACCCTAGAAAAAAAGAAATGAATCTGACCATATCTTGTAATGCATTGGCTGGGATTACCACTCCTCAAACTATCAAGATAGAAGGGCATATCAAGAAGAAAAAGGTAATAGTGTTGATTGATTCGGAAAGTAACCATACTTTAATCCATTGTAGATAGCCAACAAATTGAATTGCTTCCTATATCCAGCACTAGAGTGTCAAGTGATGGTTGCAAGTGGAGGAACCATAAATTGCTCAGGAAAGTGCCATCATATCAAGCTATCCATGGGAGAATATGTATTGAATAGCCCAGTGCTTTCCATTCCAATGGGTGGTGCTGATGTTGTACTAGGAGTCCAATGGCTACAGTCCTTGGGTACAATAGCTCTTAATTTTCAAGAACTTTTCATGAAATTCTCTTCAGAAGGAAAGGAAGTTGAATTAAGGGGTATCGCGGGGAAACCAAGAAAGATAATCAGCTCTAACAGAATGACAAAGCTTCTAAAGAAAGAACAATGAGACATAATTGCACAATTATGTTCACTGGAGGTTCCCACATCGAAATCATCCATTTTTCCAGATCTCCAAAAAGTCTTGGACAATCATTCCAAGGTATTTGAGACTCCCAAAGGCCCCCCACCTATTCGTGATCATGATCATGCTATTAATTTGATTCCAGAAAGTGTTCCTCCAAACATCAGGCCTTACATATATCCCTATGTCCAAAAGAGTGAAATTAAACATATGGTTGCAGAAATGCTAGAGGCTGGTATAATTCAACCTAGTCAAAGTTTTTCTATGCTCCAGTAGTATTGGTTCACAAGAAGGATGGATCATGACACATGTGTCCAGATTATAGGGAGCTCAACAAGCTCACTATTAAAGATAAATTTCCCATTCCTATCATTGATGAATTGCATGGATAAATTTACTTCACCAAGTTGGATTTTCGTTCAGGATATCATCAAATCAGAATGAAGACTGAAGACATTCCAAAAACAACATTTAGAACTGTCATATCCCTCTCGTAATTAACTCAACGTAAATCAAACTGTTATGAAATAAGTTACGAATCAGTTATAAAACTGATTCTTGATATTTGTAAAACTGATTGAGGGAAATCAAGAAAGGGATCTGGGTAAAAATAAAACACTTCTGGGATGGTGGCGTGAAGTAAAATTGGGGGAAACTCGATGCTATCGCCGGGGAGTGAAGGGTCAATCCACTATATTTCTGGGTGATTTTTTTTTCCACCCATGTTGCAGCGTTCATATTGTTTTCATAGTTTGCACAGTTCATTATTTTTGCCGCTTGGTTCTGCCAACGGTTACGATCTTGTCGCCTTTCAAGTCTTTGAAAGATTTGAAATGCTTAACTATACGGGTAGCTTCACTGCTGGGAGAATGCAGTGACTCTGGATTGAGGTCTTGAGGACGGAATCTCAGTTTTAGAAATTTCAAAACCATGTAGTTTCACGTCTATTGATCTTGTTGCAACAACTATAATGGTTAGTGGTTTAAACATATAAATTACAGAAGGTTCTTACTCTCAGCGTGGTTGCCAATTGAGGGATTACTTCTGTCGAGGTTTCGAATGGAAAACTTGCAGGTTTTGATATCCAGCCTTCCAGGCTCTTCTTTAACCTTCCTTGCCATTTGGCAGTCTCCAAATAGTCAAGTCGCACAACTATATAATTATATAGCTGCCCCAGAATTACAGAGAGCCAATCTTTATATAATTTGTATCATATCTGCTCTGTTATTCGTATTGGCATGGTAGCTCTTCGCTGCAGCCGAGCTATCACCATTGTCATGTTCCGTGTTCAAATCTCGGGGCCATTGTTCAATCATGTCAGCCGCACTCAGAAAACGCTACCGAGAGCCGGAGACTCTGCCAGACTCCTCTGACATCCGAGAGTCTAAATGCTCTTTCAATGGCATTGTGAAGAAACGGATCTGTTTTAGCATTTGCCACTGTTAGACAAAACCGTAGCAGAAGATCAAGAACTCACTGTTTCAGGTTGCATTGCCTTCACTGTTGGACGCGCTCACTCCCATGAAGAGATAAGTATCTATACCAAATCTCGGAAAATATAGGAGTTTGTGTTAGTATTTGAAATGCATATATGTTTAATTTGACATAGAAATAGCTATTCTGGGTAAGGATAACCCATATTCAAATAATAGTTATTGCATTTATGGAAAAGAGAATGCATATAAAGGAAATAGTAGTTAAGTTGGATTTTATTGAAAATGCATACATGCTTTATTGCAATGGGATGCTAGCTAATTTCTAAGCTTCTTGTGAAATATTTATATATTACATGCATGATAGAAATAGCTAATGATGTGCTTCTAGGCACATTGATATTCATCCCTAAGGTTTCTTTTTAGAAAGAGAGTGCATTCTTCATGCATGAAAATAGTGACTTTATGGGAGATCTCTTGAAAATAAAAATAGAGATTGTTTCCTTAGAAGACACATTTGAATAGTGTTCATAAAAGAAAGAACCAGAATCCGTACTTGTTTCCTGAAAAGATTATGTGCAATAAAATAAAAGTAGTTGTGTTAGGAAAAACACAAGTTGTATGCACGTAAGGGTAGCTATTGTGATTTTGGAGATATGATTTTGTGTGTACATAGAGAAAGTTTCCATGTTAACTTTCTTGAAAAATATAATCTCTTGAAAATATTGTCTTGTTAGATGAGTTGTGTTGACTTCTTGATTTTGATGCATAAAGGGTAAGCAAACCTTGTTTTTGTATCTTGATTTTTATGCGTAAAGATAGATATATTTAATAATCTCTTGAAAGAGAATCTTGAGAAACCCTCACATAGGAAGATAGAGAAATGAGGATTATAATGACTTCCTTTAAGAAAGAGGTATGCGGTTTGTTGTATGAAATGATGATAGTATTCTAGTGAAGGGAATATGTGTTGCATACATTAAAGAAGGGATTATATGATAAGCAATGGTATGCACAAAGATTAGTCATTGTGATATGGAGTTATGTTCTTTGTATGTTAGAGAGATTATGTTGAGTTCTCTAGAAATAACTATGTGAAAAGAACATATGTGCTTAAGCATAGAAATAACAGTTATTACATGTATGAAGTTATAACAAATGTGTTTTACATGTTAGTAGAACTAATGAGTTATAACTCTTAAAGAGAGTTATGCATTAGTGTAAATAAACATTGTGGAGGTCAAACAATATTATTTGGGTATATGTACTAGTTAAATAGTGAGTCATGCTTGCTTATGCATATGAGTAGATGCTAAAGGATCTCTTTTAGAGGTTGTTTATTGATTCTTTAATATGGTATCTAATCTTGTTGTCCAAGCTTGTTTTCGACAACATTGACAAGAAACGATGGCAGTTGGTACCAAAGAAAGGTGATGTTTAAGGTTGTGGCAGGAAGAGGATCAATGGTCCATACAGATGGGTTCGAGTTGCATGAACATACATTGCTAGAACAATCATGCCACAAGGAATGTTGTACGTGGCGGTATGTAAGTAAAAGATTACATGAGAACTGTATTAGCTTTTAGCTAGTTATGTGACAATTTAATGATAATTCATTGTAATGATTTTTATAACAATGGTTAAGGGATGGAATCCCTTATAAGCCATTGAGTGAGGGGTGAAATCCCTCACGAGCGTTTAATAATAAGATTAAACGTTTGTTGGTTTTCACCCTACGGGCTTTCCAGGGTATATTGGTGTTCAATGGTGTGATTGCCTTTTGTGTCAGTTTGATGATGATGAATCCTTGATGTTGATGGTTCTTTATTTGATGGCATGACCATATTGTCCAAGTATGAGATTAATTAATATGTTTATGGAAATCATGAAATGGATGCAAGGATTCATGAGACAGTTTATGTTATTACACTACCACAGTGGTGGTTAAAGGTTATGCAATGGTTATGTAACTTACTGTCTTTGATGGCAATTTACTTGATGTACTAATGAATATTATATCTAATGATTAATGATGAATTGTGGAGTTGTGAATTGGATAATTACTTGTGGTAATTTGTATAAAAAAATTCGAACTCCCTACTTTTACATGCGAGGTTACCGGGGTATGTTACAAGAACTCATGAGGGTCATTATGAATTTTTGGTCATGCTTTTGGCCTTACTAATGCACCTTCTACATTTCAAGGTTTGATGAATTCCATTTTCAAACCCTTCCTTAGAAAATTTGTGTTAGTATTTTTTGATGATATACTAATCTACAGCAAATCTTGGAAGGATCATGTTGAACATGTTGACAGGGTGCTACAACTATTGGAGTAGAAACAATTATATGCAAAAAGATCCAAATGTTTCTTTGGAGTACAAGAGGTGGAATACTGGGTCATATTGTATCTCATGAAGGAGTTAAGGTAGACCCTAGCAAAATTAAAGCCATTAAGGAATGGAAAATCCCCACATCCATAAAGCATCTGCGAGGATTTCTCGGGTGACAGGGTATTATCACAAGTTTGTTAAGAATTATGGAAGAATAGCAGCACCTCTAACAACATTATTGAAGAAAGAAGCATTTTCATGGACTCCGGAAGCAACAAAGGCCTTTGAACATCTTAAAGAGGCAATGTACCAAGCACTGGTCTTAGCTACACCGGGCTTCACAAAAACCTTTATTATGGAATGTGATGCTTCAGGAAATGGAATTGGTGTTGATCTAATGCAAGATGAAAGACCCATTGCTTTCGAAAGTCGTCCAATCAAGGGAAATTTTTTACACAAAGCTATTTATGAGAAGTAAATGTTGGCAATACTCCATGCACTTAAGAAATGGTGACCCTACCTAATGGGAAGACACTTCAAGGTAAAAACGGATCATGAAAGCCTTAAATACTTTTTAGAACAAAGATTATCCTCTGAAGAGCAACAAAAGTGGGTCACAAAGATGTTGGGTTATGACTTTGAAATCATCTACAAAAAAGGGAAGCAAAAAGTGGTGGCAGATGCACTCTCAAGAAAGGATGAGGATGTGGAAGCATTGTTGTGCGCCATTTCTATTATCCAACCAGATTGGATAAACGAAGCAAGGGAGGAATGGAAGAATGATGAAGAAGTGTGGGACTTATTCGAAAATTACAACAAGATTCCAGTACGTCTGATACATTTAGCTGGCAAAATGATTCGTTATGGTACAAAGATCGCATA